>JALPQI010004527.1:0-84481 GCA_025490895.1 Thaumatotibia leucotreta
GGGGTGCTCAATAAAGCGAGGGGATACTTTACTCCGGGGCAAAGACTTCTGTTATATAAGTCGCAAGTCAGACCCCATATGGAGTATTGCTGTCACCTCTGGGCAGGAGCACCTGTATACCAGCTTGCACCCTTTGACTCGGTTCAGAGACGAGCTGTCCGAATAGTCGACGATCCCAGACTCACAGGCGGTATTGAACCCTTAAGTCTAAGGAGAGACTTCGCCTCCTTATGTGTGTTCTATCGTCTGTACAATGGGTTGTGCTCTGAAGAACTGTTCGACATGATGCCAACGTCCACTTTTCATCATCGCACCGCTCGCCACCGACTGGGCGCTCATCCTCACACCTTGCAACCTAAATGGTCGCGCACCGTGCGGTTTCAGAGGAACTTCCTCCCGCGGACGGTCCGTCTGTGGAATGAGCTCATGCCGAGGTTTTCCCGTTGGACTACAGTATGGGGTTCTTCAAAAGAGGAGTGTACAAGTTCTTATTGGGTCGGCAACGCGCATGTGACACCCCTGGGGTTGCAAGCGCCCATAGGCTACGTAACTGCTTTCCATCAGGCGGGCCGTATGCTTGTTTGCCACCAACGTGGTATAAAAAAAAAAAAAAAACCGCCGATGTTTCAGTGGCAACATTATTAAGCGATTTCCGTGGGTATCTCATATTTTTTTAGGACATCTTGGTAGTTGTCAAACCAAGATATCCAAAAAGGCTGCCACCGCAGTCACGGCGGTTGAAACGCTTTATGAACATTAGATAATTAAAAATGACTTGCTGTTTTTTGTCTTAATAATACTGATAACCAGTTCCAGTAGTTCGGTTAAACTTGGTCCCATTAATTATCCAGAAGCACATACGAAAGCAGGAGCAACTTTGTTAATAACGAACAACTTAAGCGCATTTCGACACTCCACCTGGCGGGCGAAGGATAACATCTCCACACTAATAAATTAAGCACATCAAGTTGGTTTAGTACGATTTCCCACGTAATTCCGGAACTGCAGTGCACCAGGGGCCTATTCGACCCCTCATAAAAACTTTTGAGTTCGTGACGGGGTTACCATAAATGTCCACTTTTAATAATTTCAAGAGAAAATCATTGTGTAGGTTCTCATTTAGTCGTTTGATTTTTATTGTGTCCGATTCACTCACTATTTTGTGGTTGATACTAAATTATACAAAAGAAACTTGAAAGCAGTAATTTTAAACTTTTTAATTGGTAACGGTAAGGACCGTTAGAATAATTAAAATCCTTCATCTTTCCTCCTTAAGACTTCGTGCAATACTTATAATATTACAATATTTTAGCCTATATAATGTCCCACTGCTGGGCACAGGCCTTCTCACATATATGAGAGGGATTGGCCATAGTCCCCAGGCTGGCCCTAAGCGGGTTGGGAACTTCACATACATCTTTGAATTTCTTCGCGGATGTATGCAGGTTTCCTCACGATGTTTTCCTTCACCGAAAGCAAATGGTAAATATCATCTGATATTCCGTAGGTAACGGCCCCAGTGGCCAGCCAGGAACCAGTAGTCGGCCTTTTCAGTCGTTTTTTGATCGGGAATTGGACGATTATTCGAATAAACAAATCGCGGGTGCTCAAATAAAAGCTCTGATTCCTAATTTGTTGATACGTAGCGCGACAAAGTGCAGTAAGGGATCGGGGGAAGCAATAAATTCGTTCTTACAAGTGGTGTTCGTCGACGAGAGCGGTAGTGTCATGTCCGCCATATTTTTGACTGCACGTGGTGTTGACTTAAAAGGGAAGAAAACTATATATTGATGTTAAAAGTTATTGATTTCTGTAAATGTTTCGTTAATTTATTAGTTTATCTATTCGATTACTCCGTATTTGTGTGGAAATATCATGATCTAACTAATAAATTGATGGGGCTGACTACTGGATACCTAGTTTTCAACAAAGTATCTAGTGCTCAGCCACCGGGGGCTGACCTTTGGGCTCTTATTTAATATTTTATTTGTTGTTGTTATATACTGTTACAACCGTTAAATTTAAATTTTCAAATTTAGTTAGGCATGCCCTATTCAATTTGATATAAAACCCAGTAGTCGGCCCCATTTCATTTTATTTTTTATCACGGCTGACCACTGGATTTCGCGGATCTAGTACTCAGCCACCGATATAATATTAAGGAACATATCGATAATTATTTTTACTTATAATAATATTATCTTTCTACCTAGTACATTTAGGTATGTATTTACGTAATGTATGTAACTTCGTATAGGTACGTTTAGGGACAAGAAAACGGAATACTTAAGATAAAAAAATCTAGCGCCCCTAGAGTCATGAATGAATTCAATTCAATAGAAGATAAAAAGAAGAAAAAAAAACTGTTGTCTTAGGAAAAAACACAAATATCTTTCAACCCAACGACGCTACAAAGAAACTGTAACCAAACAAAAAACTAAACACAAAACAAAACAAACCCAGAATGACGCCATTAAAATCAATAAAAAGGGCACAAGAAAATAGAAAATAGATTTTTCAATTGATTCATCAGGTTTGACAGAAAATGATGCAGTTTAAACGGATCAAAAACAGATAAAAGAATGTGTGATAAGAGCTGAAAAGTTACGATTCTTTCTAATGTAATAAACTTGTTTAAATCCTCAGCAAGGAGAACGTCATAGTCATAGTCACAGTATTTTTTTTTCATTAAACAAAATACATTGCGTTTATTTCGATGCCAGCAGACTCCACAAGTACAAACATAGATAATGTGTTCAAAAAATTACTTTACTCTCATTAAACCACCTTTGAGGACTAACAATATAAAAATAACACTAAATTATCGAAGAATAATGGACCTGTTACATACGACCGGCTATACAAATGAACATTAGATCTATGTAGGTTTGGCTGATATTTTTATATTTAAGATTTGAATATTTTTACATTTACTATAATTAATACTAATAGAAATAAGGAGATAACATATATACTGTGAGCTTGAAAATATTTTTTGTTACGTATGACCAACGGGTTTCATGCCGTAAGTCTTCGATTTAAAAGAGTTAAGTATAAGGAATAAGAATTATTTTTAATATCTTTGATTTTCATATAGATATTGCTGATTTTGATCTCATTATGATAGTAATATACGAAGGCTGAGTACTGGGCACGAAAAGGCTGATTACTGGATTTTGGCGGCTGAGTACTGGGAAAAAGTGCCATTTTTTGTTTAAACTAAATTATCGATACTTTAAGGATTCATGTTATGTTTTTTCTTATTTTGTTTTAAAACTATAATAAACAGTTGATGTAACGATGTGATCCGTTCATTTATCCGACTTATCCTGAATAAATACTGACCGTTCACATTTTAAAAAGGCGTTATAAGGCTGACTACTGGTGCTTTTACCCTACATAAGTTTCGGAAAAACTCATTGGTACGAGCCAGGATTTGAACCCAATTGCAATACTTATATAGTACCTTTTATATTCTATTCTATCCTTGATTCCTGTGACTAAATCTAATTTAACTCAACCACCACGATTCAGTATAATATCGCAGCAGTCACCCCAAATACCCGAAGAGCTTCGGAAAACTAACCACAACTTTGCCTCCATCTGTCAAAGTATTTTGCTGATTCACCCAAGGATTTATTTTTCTGTATGACACTTCCTTAACGTCTTTTCACAATTTAACCCAAAGATAATCGTTGTCGTTCTCGCTATATGAAATCTGTCACGACTCAAATTCTATAATGTCCTTATTACGTGGTGGACTTTTATCGGAAAAATCATTCATCTCGTTTCGGTCTCGGAAGGAAGCTTTGAGGACAAGCCAATAAGGGCAGCCGGCTGTAACAACACTTCGCCAGAGACTGGCGGTGCTAATTCTACTCTTCAACACCGTGCCATAAGGTTGACATTCGAAATCAGCTTAAACTATTATCGGCTGCAGCGCGGCTTAAAGCAATTTTGCGAGTCAATATTGAACTTTTCAACTCTTGGGGACGATGTGTTCCGTTAGAGTAGGACCGAGCAAAGCCGTACCATACGTACTCGTGCTTCAGAGTAATTTACAACTTGGGAGCCTTAGACGAGTAATTACTTCAGCGGGACCAAAAAGTTTTTACTTTGAATTAAGTTTAGCAGCGACATAAAACGATTTAAAAAAAATATTTTTTGTGTTCTTTGTGGTGTATAAGTTTAGAAGTATCTCGCTATACTAAAATACTCGCTAAACTAGTAATAACTATTCTTATCAAATATTTAAGTAGATTTTTCCCTTTTCAAAATTCGTACTAGACGTGTGCGCCGATGTCAAAATGGTCGGCGGCGGCGTTTGCCAAAAAGTCGGCGGCGGCGGCGTGATTTCGGCGTGAAATCGGCGTGAAGGTCACGTGAATATAAAAGCGGAATTCGATCGTATTCTTTGTTATAATTGAGATAAATACAATATAAATGTTCAATAAACACCACTAATGACCACCTTCACCACCATCTGATCTATAGGTAACAGTTTTCTCTTCCCATCATGTCCTAAAGCTTGTCCACGAAATAAAGTAGCCATCGTAAAATCAGTCTCCCCTGTTACACAATAGTTCCATGTAGTTCTAACAGCAATGGGACCGTAAATTGATTCTTCCGCTTTATGTTTCACAATCCAATATCCAAAAGCATTCGCGTCAAAATCAAAATAACTTCAGATAATGCTTATTGCAAACGTTCACGCCCAAAAAAGTGCGATGTTTTGCACCGATTTCAACAATGTTAGACTTGAAATAGTTAATTAAAATTGTAGACATGAGATTTAGTTTATTATAGTATCGATATTGTAATTTAGTTAAGACCCATTGGGAAACTAAATGACCCAAAATAGTAAAATAAGAAGAAACACTGCTAAAATTCAGTAGTTTAAATAAAAATCCATAATATCAAACACAGCGTCCGAGAAGAAAGGCAAAGAGCTTGTTTTTCTTTCTAATAATATTCATGCAAATGTTGGTATGGTCTCATTAAAAAAACAAAAATTGTACGGCAGTCTACTTTATTTCGTGGACAAGCCTTAACATAATATGTATTTCCCGCAATAAAATAACTGGGCTTGGACTAACTCTATTCATCTTCGTTATATGATGATAATAATGATACATATTATCTGCCGATGGAAATTAAGTCCCCAAATCCCCTATCATAGCATGGCATAAGGATAAATAGTACGCAGCTCAAATCTAAATGATTCTACCTATCTTTGTCAGGTCATCGGTCCATCATATTGGGAGCTTTCCTATGCTGCGTCGACAAGTTTGTGCTTGCCTTTAAGAAATCACTTGCCCCAACGGTAATTTTGCGAGCAATATGTCCAGCCCACTGCCAATTCAGGTCACACATTTTTTGAGCTGTGTTGGTGCTTTCAGTTATTCTACGGCTCTCAACCTTTCCTATTTCAATCTCGTAGGGAACTCCTCTTTCCATCAATTAAATAGCTCATTGAGTGATCTTTTTACTAAGCCCATAGCCATTCACTTGCTTCATGTAGCTTTTGTTACATGTCATCACTCTTATTTTACATAGACATAGAGTCTATCGCAAAAATCAAAGCTAGTGAGTGGATAGTTACCTACCACGTTTTAGAGCCGTAGGTAAGTAACACTTAGTTGATGAATTTAGTTTTGAAATATACTGCGGGATATTGAATGAGAAAATATTGTGCTGTCCGGCACTACTTTACTATTGACCTTTTTCTCAAAGCTCCACCCACCTCGACTAGCTGTCTGTCTCCGGTACACATATTCGTCGACTTTGAGCTTAGATCTTGACTGGAATTTGTATCACAAATTCTAGATATTTCATATAGTCTTCGTTAATATTCGTTGTATCTTAAGCCCAATGCATTCAGGGGCTCTACAGACATCAATGAGTATAGTGCTCAAGTCCTCCAAGGAGTCCAAGGTATCAGCCATAATTACTTTATAGTCGGCGAACCGAACGTGGGTGGTATAACTGATATACTCACTATTGATGTTGATGACAAAGGTCTTTCCAGACCAAAATCTTGAAACATCTCCCAGAGCAACCAAAAACAGTTTTGACATACTGCAATGGTATGGGTACTCCTCGCTGCAATGCTATGGGTTTCGAATGCGGTCTTGGAGACGAACTGGACGCTACAATATAAGTACCGGTAGTCTACTTGGTTTACTTGTTCTACTGTTTGTTGGTTACTTGTTCTTTTGACACATAGCCCACAAACTTGGAAGACCTGCAAAAACTAATTGTCTCAGGAAAGTTTAAAAGGAAAAGACCGAGCCCCATGCACTGAACAGACTGGATCCGCACCACACTCAACATTCAGGTTGCTGAAGCGGTCCACACTGCCAAAGATCGGGGCCGTTGGCGGAAGATCGTAAAAGAAAAAATATTACGACCCCCAGCATTGTGGTATCGGCACAAGGAGGAAAAGTCTACTTGGTACCGCTGGAAATAGTGTATCGTATTTGTTTATGAATAAGGGGGTAACCCCTTATGTATAAACGTCTCGATCGATTCAAATCCTTCATAGGCCACAAACGTTAGCCAGAGGGGCAAGTTATAACTCTTGGTCTTCTGTATAACCTGACGTTGCTTGTGCAAAAACCAAAACGGGCTTGTTCGGGAGGCTGGATATCGTGGAGTCTAGTAGGTATGTATGTAAGTGTGATGAGTGATGACACTCGATAGGTTGATATTTTATTTCCCGTATAAGAGCATTATGTAAATACATAAAGCAAATATGAAGCTTAGTATTTAGTAGATAACCCATAAGAAATAAGTCTGTTATTCAGTCAAGGCCACGCCGATTTCACGCCGACCATAAGTCGGCGGCGGCGGCGTGGCGAAAAAGGTCGGCGGCGGGGTTGTCTATTGTTTGCCCGACAGTTATTTAACATAATATTCATATGCCCGAATCTAACTTGCCCGAATTTCATTTGCCCGAATGATTTGTTTACCATAAAAATTGTATGACATACTGCTTGTTTACCCGAATATAACCTCCCATAATCATACAATGCCATCCTATTTCTTTTCCATATTATTAAGTGCAATAATATGGTTTAATATAATATTCAAATGCCAGAAGCAATTGTTGCCATATTAATTGTTGGCCATATTATTAAGTGCAATAATATTATTTAAACTTATATAATATTATTCAAACGCCATCAGTAATTATCAGTTATTTCAAATAAGTACCAGCTATATTATTAAACAACAAGCGTTTCAAAAAACGGGCTTCTGGGAACCGGTCGACGAAGCCCCGCTGCGCGGGGCTTCTATTTCTGCTCTAAGGGATGAAAGGTACCTAACGAACCTATCCAGGTTAGGGTGGGGGAACTACAATATGTTCTTTTTTAATGCGTCGCCCCCCCGTCCCCCTTTTTGGTTTTACAAAAATGTGGATGCGTAAACAATGAATTAAAAATACTTAAGTATTTTTTAGTCAACGCTTTTAACTCCGGCCTACCCTAGAAACCTAACCAATCCAAGTTGGTTCTGCCCTGGTTTAATTGCTTGAACATATTTTTAAACCATTAACCTAGCACTGTGTATGCACAAAATTAAGTAGGCTAAACGAGTAGGATGCCATTTAATATTATGACAAATATTCTCGGCCAAAAAATTTGGGACGACGTTATGCGACACCACAGGCACCCAGAATACTAGCCTAACCTACTTTTTAATAGCAGTTTCACTTTGTGGAGGGTCATTTGGATGACAAGTTATGTTATGGCATGTAATATTTACGGATTCCGATGATTCTGACAAAAAACATTATGGAAATTGTCTTTTCTGGTAGCTAATTTGGATGATAAACGATGTTGTGGCATGTGATAATTACGGATTTCGATGATTCTGACAAATAACATTATGAAAATTGACTTTATGGGAAACAAAGTTTCTGGCAAATGATTAATATAGTAAACAATAAGTATGGCATAAGATGTTATGAGAAACAATATTATGTGTGTTGAATAGGATGGCAAATAAAATTATGGCAAATGAAATTCTGGCAAATGGGGGTATCCCCGGCGGCGGCGTGACGCCGGCGCGGCGCACACGTCTAATTCGTACACACTATCCTGCATGCTCAGTTAGGTAATGTACATAAGTAAATTCGAATGTACAAATTTCTGTAGGTATCGAAAAAACCCCTAGCAAAATAATGTTTCCCTAAAGAGGTGCTTGGAGGCTGTGTAGATGGCCGGATTTAACGAAATTATAAGGGTTTCTCGCGGTTTAATTACGGTACCCCAAAAACGTGGCGTTTTGCGATAATGGGAACGGGAAGCCATGGAAGGTTTAATTTGAGCTCTAAATCATTTGGGGACAGTCATCTCAGTTGCGTGTGTGAGCCGCCAGGGGATGCCGGGGAACAAAAACGCGTAACATTTCACTCGCTAGTATCATACGCATACAAATTCAATTACTCTACATCCTTTCGATAACTGTTTTTCATTACAATTTATGACCAAACGGGTTATAGGTAAAAATACATAAATACCTATAGAATACGGCGGAATTTTAATCTAACGTGCGGGCACAAAATGAGACAATTTGTAACGCACATATGACGTGTGTGCAAATAAATTCTGACTAAAATACGAGTACGTATCACGTGCTAACCCCTAATTGGGAATTCATTATTGAGGAGGATCATACTCGTACAAAAATAAAGACATAACGACCGGTATTATTTGAATCTAAATAATTACTTTTTTATAAATCTGAATTGAGTAGATTTAGTGTACTTAGGTTCATCTTATCTTACTCCATTCACAATGTTTTAATCTTCCGATAAAACCAAATAATTATAGCGTTTTACAGGTGCAACCAATTTTATCGTTGTTTAAAAAATATGTTTTTTTGCAAAAGCTAGGCATTACAGCCACATCTGAAATCCCATTTGAATATTAGCGGCTACGGGGCCACGTTTTGGACAAAACTTTGCATTTAAAGTTCGCTTTGGTAGTTGCTGAGCTACTATCGACCGCCGGCGGGCAGACGGCGCGCCGATGAAAAACTATGCTTTTTGTCCAACTTCAGCTCCATCTTGTACTCCCGAATGTCGAACTTTACGTTGGGTGGTAGTCAGCAGGTGACGGGCTGCACTAGGGTGGGAAGTACATTGTGTATTATTCAACTTATGAGTTATGGTTATAAGTGCAAGGCGAAATATTACTTTTGAAACAAGAAAAAAACAACACATTGCGTATCAGAATTAAAACAATGTACCTACATCATGTGATTAAATAGATAGATTATCATCATCATCATCATCAGGCTATGATAGTCCACTGCTGGAATAGGCCTCTCCTATTAACTATGCGTATAGACGCATTAGGAGGTAAATGCCCATAATCGCCACGCTGAGCAAGCGGATTGACGAACGCAGTAATGTGGCCACTATGATGACGCTGCTGCCCATCATCAATCTTTTAGTCGACTCTTACGACACCCGCAGGAGGAGTTGGGGTGGTGACAAATGTATTCTTATTGCCGTCACCACACACGCCACGGCTACCTATAGATAGATACCTACTGTTAAAGCACGTAGGTATGTGTTTCCAAATACAACTACTTATTCGCAGTACCGTTACCCAAACAGCCTCCCCCCAGTTGGTGGCAACTGATAAAAGTAACAACAGTGTTGAGATTTTAATTAGTCTCAGGTCAACTTCGTATGCCAGTTTTCCCGTCCCAGGTAAATTTTGCTAATGAATGCAGGCTAAACAAAATAAGGTTTGCGTAGGCTGGAATAATTTACTAACTATTAGCAAAAGGTCAAAAAATAGTTTGAACTTCACTTTTTGGACAATAATACCGGTAAATAATTAAATCCAATGAGATGTCCAAGGGTCCAGGTTTTTAAAAACCCACACAGACTTTCCCCGGACCACCTTCACACTAGGACGAATTCGGGGAAACCCGAACGGGTGGTGGCCCTACTTGTAAATAATTAATAGTCTTACTCTTCAAACAATTTTTAACTAAATATTTAAGTAAATCTTATACGTAGCTACTCGTACCTATACTCGTTTATATATAACTGTACTTGTAGGTAGTAGAAAATATTGTACGTGAGGCTGTGTACGAAAATATTAAACGCTATTGGCATTTAATAAGCCTATATGTAGTTTAGGTTGTTTGTTGCGGCGGCGGAGTGAGGCTAACAAGCGATTTTGGGTCCCCCGCTGTTAGAGACTGTACTCCCCTATTTTTAAAATTAATTTATACATCCCTATCTCCGGATACGACTATTGAGGGATGGTGGCGGCAGAGTTATTCAGTTTGCCAGTTTTTCTCATATTTACTTACGGTAAAAATTGAATTGCAAACAGCAGGCTTAGCACATGATGGTGCGACAGTGACTATCCGCGAGATGGATCTGCCGTCTTTCACTAGCTATATTAACAAAAGAGGGACGGATAGACTTATCTCGTGGCGAGATACGTCGCACCAATCATGTGCTAAGCCTGCAGGTACACAAATGAAAACGATTTTTTTTTTATAAAAGAAATATTTCTAAATTACAACTAAGTAAATAAATAATATTATTCTAAGAAAATGATGGACTAAACAAAGAGCTTATTATTTGAGAAACGAACAGTTTAAACAATTACCGCTATGGACCTTAGGAAATAATAGAGTGAAAGCAATAATTGTCACTGTAGGTGAGTTGTGTGTTGTAAATACATGGCCAATGCAGTGCGTCGAGTGTTTGCGGACATATCCAATTCAGTGACCACTGTCCGGCTGTAGGATGTCCCGTACAGAGCTAATAATTACCGGGTAATCACCGGATTGTTTCCGGGCCGCTCCTGTACAAAAGGTAGCCCTCACGTGGCATCGTTGTATCGCTGGATTAGCAGAATAAGTTGAAAGAGTAGTAGATTGAATGGAATTCATAAAAAGTAATTTTAAGCTTTACCTGTCGTTACTCATAGATAGGTATCAAATGAAGTATTTTACTTTCTATAAGTTCCTAATCTTTATTCGAGTTTACAAATGATTTACAGTATGTACAAAATATTGGTATTTTATCTAGTTTTAAATTTATTAAAGTATTAAAACGCTAATACCAAATTCTATACGTAAATTGGTTCTAGAAAACTAATCAAAGAACGCTGTAGCTGTAATAATCCATTTGAATTATTCCATCGCTCTTTGAAAGAGTTCTGATGTAAATGATGAATGCGGGCTGGATCTGAATTGCCATCTCCGTCTGGGAGTGTAGCTCTGTCCCCAAAGGACGCCAGACAATATGCACAACGCTTTGCAACGTGCTACTCGTATGAAATAGATTCTAAATACTAACACTTATAAATTTCAACAATATTAATCGCTTTGATCGGTAAGACAAATTTGCTTAGGAGGTTTTATTTATCTTAAGCCCCATTTAACCAACTTTGAATAAGGGATTCATTAGGGATTAAACGTCAAATCTGTATTGGAGTTTTGGTTTGTCGACTTGAAACTTAGTTGAGGAACATGCTTCAATCTAATTTAGGAATTTGCAAACGGCCTTCGAAGCCTACGAGGCTAGATGTCATGGGTTCGATTTAAGAGTATTCTTTGAATTATGATTAATGAGAATACATTCGTTGTTCTGTTATCGCTGAGAGAAAATATAAGTACAGATACTGCATTTTGAAGGTATAGGTAGGTGACAACGTTTGCCTGAGTGGTAATCGACTGGCGTCAAGTTTGGTGCAGTGATCGATCTGCAATGGTCCCGGTGGCAATGCTGGGTGGCTGGCGGAGACGCCGGATGCGGCAGCATTAGCGCGTGATTTATACGTCTGGCGGCGCGTCGCGCGCGGCCGCGGGGCGCGCTAGTCTAGCGTTCATTCCGCAAACAATGCACCAGCCCCAGACCACAGCTCCCGCCTTTTTCATGCGATACAATTTATTATAACATCCTAATGGCATAAATATGCAAATCAAGCCATAGGTTAACATATCAAAGAGATTATTCTGATGGGATCGTTTGAATGCGAGGAAGTCCCGAACGTAGTCACTTAGTGTCGGGATATCTTTATTGACGTTTACCTATCCTGTCTGCGCAGTTGTATTTGCATAGGAAGTGGGGCTCTTTGTTATATCAGTACAAAATATTAGACGCTCCCGGAAAATGGGAGAGCTCGGTTGTAAATCAAAAAAAGGGGCCAGCGACAGAGATGTTCAGGGAATCAATATAATCACGGTCGTTTACCTAGCCACCCTACAAATCGTCCCAACCCTATCGGTGTAGCGGGGCACTCCAAACGCCCTAACAACTCGTCGCTCTTTAAATTACAGCTGTGGATAAAATTTGAACCCGTGTCCCCATGCAACGCAATGTGTATCTATCTGCAGTTAATTATCTGCGTGCAGAGGGAAAGAAAGGGGAAAGACGGGTGCCAATATTCTCCCCTAGTCAGCGCGGGCCCAAAACTCGAGCGGGACTATTGGACCGCTTAGCCTCTGTAATTAGTTTTAATTAAACCCGACGGAAAATGAAAGTGAATCGATCGCGTAATATAGATACGTTCTAATTTGTTTGCAAAAGGTTGCGATTAAAAAGGCTTTGACATCATTAACAGCGTACATCCGGATTCGATGAGTTTTAAATGTCTCAGAAAAGCATTAAATGCGATTCCTTAGGAAATACAGAGCAATAAACGTAGAAATTAATGTGTTGTAAATTATTAAGGCGAGTGACGACGACAGCCTACGGGGGTTACAGGACATTAAGCAGCAGAAAGAATGGCTCCCCCACATCTCAGCAGTGTAATTACCAGCTTCAAACGGATAAATTAGATTAATCACACTTGCTTTGACGGCCAGGTGCTAATGGAAACTGGGGCAACGATTTTTCAATTTAACAACTTCTCATGCTCATAAAATTAAATGAATAAGTCACTCTCGGTTTGCTACACTGTTTGTCTGTTTTTCATTTCAACCGTTTCCGATTATTTTCCAACAGTCGAGCTTTAGCGTTTGGAATCCTGTTTTTTTGTACCTATTGTGCGCAAAACAGAAGAGTAAGTGGAAAACACAAATGTGTGCATGTCATCGTAGGTAGTGACTTTTCCCATCAAGTTGGCATGTGTGCTGGAGTGCGAGCGCCCATTGAGGAGCACGTCGCTCCGTCGCGCCCCCTAGTAATTAGCTAGCAGCGCCAGACGGCGGTGTTTACTCACATCACTACCCCCGCGAGGACCTTGCCCGGTTTAAACGCTCTTTAAATATCTCTATCAGACGGTCAACAGAGCCGTCCCCGCCGGTACCTATTAAAACCGCACCAGACGTATTCATGACATTCTTAATGCGTCCATTTTCAGGTTTACCGTGTTGCAATTTATTTCAATTTAGCTAGATAGTGTAACATCAAAGTCACAGCATAGCGGGATTCCGAGACAACAAAGCGTTGTAGGGGAAGACGAGAATTTTAGCTCGCATGAATCATAATGTCGCATGCATCTAAACAATGCTCCAGGAATGCCAGGAGTCAGGAAATCAGCTCGTTTGCAGCAGCACGAGAGGCCTGTGAGTGCCGGCTCGTTAGTGCGAGCGCTCAAATTACACCGCCGCCCGAGGGTGCACTTATGTGCGTAAGTTACTTAAAACAAGCCACGTACTAAAAATATTTCAATTTAAGTATGAGTGAACTTGGTGTTTACTCAACTCTAAAATTAAACCCGAGGGAAATTATTTTTTTCCCTGACGGGTTACTTACAGTCACGTAGTTCAATGTTTGTTATCAACAACAGGAAAAAGTAACGTCTTGCGGAAACTGTTTGTTATTTTCGTTCGGGCATGGATAAACATTATCTTTGGCTCGTCAACTGTCTGCAAAAGTTTCGGTAGACCTATCAACACTGCGATGATACCATCAATGCCATCGTTTTACTACATAATAGTAGGTATTAAGCGCAAATATGTGTGCCAAATAATTAATAAATATTTAACATGTCACAAATTCGAGATACGAAAAATAAGAATTGTTGTTACGGAAACCAAGGATTTTCGTTGCGAAAGCGATTCTTCGTCCTTTGAAAATTAAAGTATACGCGCTTCATAATGTCCGTTTAAACCTCGATACTTGATCATTGAACACCATATATCTACAAAAATTAGATATACCCAAATGATCATATTGAATTTCCAGAAGAGTAGATACAAAAAGGAGGTTTTAAACTTGTTATTTTTGATTTTGTTACATTTACGTCGGAAAAATAAAGATAACTGAACCGCTTCTAGTATTTTGATGGATGTGCAATATTGAAAACCAATTTGTGCTATTGATTTACCAACTAACTAAAAGCAACTAACCACATAATTTAATGATGCCCACTAGATAACCAAATCAATGCAGTCATAGCTACTGACTAAACAAATGTTTTAATCATTAGTCTGATCATGGCCAGTCGATTATGTAATTTAGATTCTAACATGGCTTTTGGAAACTCATTTGCAATATGGAAATATCTTTTCAATTTATCACAATGGCCGTTTGGCGGCGTTTACCGAATCATTTTATCCCGTGTCGGCTTACAATGGGCTTTGCAGGTAGCCATGGTATAATAACAGCTGGTCAGCGAAAAGCCAGCGCTCCATTATGGAAATTGACAGAGAGGGGAAAGGGGCGCCTAGACCCAGAGACTAACACCAGATTCCGCATTATGATGCATTTACGAAAAGCACGAGGCGAATAAGTGCAATTTTGCTTGTCAATCGACTAATACATATGTATTTTACGCCATTATTTTAAACCATGTTCACCCTAAAGACTGAAAATTTGTAAATATTTTATGCGAGATATGTGAACACAGTAGGCTTAGCACAGGATTAGTGCGACAATATGTCACTGCGAGATAAACTATCCATCCCTCTTTTATTCATATAGTTAGTAAAAGATGGAGAATCTATCTCGCGGCGACATACTGACATACCAATCATGTGCTAAGCATACAGGTCGTGAATGTAGGTGCAACTGAAATAAGGGCTTCCAAATGGCTCCCACACTAAATTAGTACAAATGTGCCTATAAAATAATTACATCCCAGTTTTGGAACGCTAGAGGATTATTTTGAAAATTTATTAGTTTCTGAGGTAGTACTATTTCAGATGATTTCAAAATTGTATCGGCCCTTTTGAGTCTCAAAATCGATATGCAATGGGTATGCCCTTATTTTTGTACACCTTATATATGTGGTGACTTCTAGTTGAAGTGATCTGTGCCTAGACCAGACTAGTCGGGAGACCTGCTACGTATGCGTGATTTTTATCGAGAGCGATAAACGTTTCGCCGCAATAACTACGAGATGCGGTCTTTTTATGATAGCTCTTGACATCGTATAATATGTGACAAGGTCGCCATATCGCTACTTTGATCTCTCGTCTCGACACATTTATCTATATCCTGTTTTTCGAAAGCTTGAAACTTGTGGTCTGCTATGTAAATACCATTATTTTGGGTTAAACAAGTTTGAACTGCATAGCAAAAGTAACTTTGATATGTAGTATTATTTTTAAAAGTCAAAGTTGTTCGCAGATGCTAGTATTTAATTAAGGACATGGCAGTCGGGTACGAGTAAGTATAGTATAGCGATAATACACGCGTATTGGTCAGATTATGTGGGTATATTGTGTAGTGTGCATGTGTATATGACATGGCGTACAGGATAATCCGTAAAGAAAAAAATAAATCTTGTATTTAACGTTTTCGATGGGTATATTCCGTTCGGTAGTGACATTATTTGTTCAAAATATATAATATTTTTCTAACGGATTTTATATACTGGTTCACATGTAGAATGGATGAAGGTAGGTACTAACCCAAAGTTTACCTAGCTTAGTAAACCTAATAAAATGGCTTAACAACAAGGCACACTTCCGAGGGGCCTCTTATTTAGAACATAAAATGGGATAATCGCCAACGCGCCAATCGTTACACCGGCTGTTCACTAAACTAAAGAGAAGGCAAAAGCAAGACGTATAACCTAATTCTACGCCGGAGATAAAATTCATTTAAAGATTTTAATAGAACATATCGTAGTAAAATATACGTGCATTTGGGCCTTCCTAATTTGAAGCTAGAAACAAATCTATTTAAGGAATGTAATATAACTTTGTGTTAAATGTACGTACAAAAACAATCACTTTCAGCTAAATGAAATTCGACCAAATATAATAAATAGGTACTCATTAAAATATCCAAGCTAAACGGTAAATTGGTAGACCAATAATTGGCGCTGCGCTGCAAGGATTGCATCGAAGTAATTTCGTAATTAATATGTATGTTTTAATATCTCTTAATTTCTTATAAACTTCGATCAGACGATAAGGGTAATTAGATAGTTCAATTTGAGTAAGTATATATTTTTTCAACACTTTGCTCGTCTTATTAATCGTCTCTCTATGGTACTAACGTACTAAAACTAATTTTGAGGAATAAGAGCTTTTACGACTGATTGAGAGTTTAATGAAAAACGTGGAGCCATTTGGATCTACCAGAAAAACTTACTTACCTGTGTAATTAGAGCTGCCCTCACGGTTTATGTTTAGGGACAGTTATTATTATTGTGATTGCTTTCTATTGTAGAAAAGCAAAGTGTAGGCTTAAAAACTAGCCAAAAGTTAAAAGTGAGATTTGTATCAATATAATACAACTACCCTGTTTGGTCTGTGTTATACTAGGTCCTCAAAATTTCGTCTCATTGGATACCTAAATAATGTTACCGCATGATATAACCGGATATAATACCTATACATATTATAAAATAAGATCGAAATGAGAGTTAGATACCTAATTATATAGTCAGCTTCTGAGTTGGTTTGAGAAACATCGGTAGCTTGCTCGAGGTTGTTTTTAAATTAATTTCGATGACTAATAATCGGCTGTTTTTCAATTACTAAATACTTGTACTAAGTTTGCACTCGAACATATTATATGCTCGCCTTCCACCACGAGTGGGACGGACTCATTAATGACTCCGTTTAATTGGCTGCTTCTTTTGACACTGGTAACACTCGTAATCCCAATCTCTTCAATGGAAAGCGGGATTTTCTTCGTTATAGTCATACATTTAACATAGACATTGAAACATATTATATCGTAATATATTACCAGTATGGAGTGCGCTTTAGCATATGGTTCGAGAGTGTAGGAATATAATAGTTATTTGTTATACAAGGGTGCAAAGTTGTATTTTAACCGAGTGTGGAATTGCAACACGATATAGCGAACGGATTCTAGGGTTGAGCCATGAGCTAGCGAATGGATTCTATGATTGAACCACGAGCGAAGCGAGTGGTTCGAAAATAGAATCCTGAGCTAAGCGAGTGGTTCAAGAATAGAATCCTGAGCATATAGAGTGTTGCAATACACACGAGCTAAAATAACTTTGCAGCCGTGTGTAACACAAAACTTTTCACCTTCCTTAAGTGAGGAAACACAACATAATAAAAACAACTGATCTATGTAAAATACACTTTTATTTTAAAAAATCAAGGGAAGTTCAAACTTTGCACTCTTGTGGATAAAACGCAACTTTGCTATCTGTTTTTAAAGAATAAAAAAGCCCTTTCCGAGCAAGGAAGGTGAAAATGATATTTAAGTGATAGGTAGGCTAGATTGACGGAGGTAGGATCAGAGATAAGATGGTATCGCTCGACCACCGAGTGGTAGGTAGCACGCTCTGAATCTGAAGAAGGTATTGTTTTAACCGAATTTTAAATATTTTTAGCGATTTTAACACTTTGAGCGCAGGGAACTCCCGAGGGGAGTTCTCTGTGGGAAGTCCATTTTCGCTACAAAGCGGAAAAATCACGGGACGCTACGAGTTTAGCGCGTAGCACTCGTCCGCAATGAAAGTGTTAAGCATTGTAATGGCGAAGGTACCTATGTTATTCCAGCATTTACTTGCTGTGTATTTTAACGAGCAATTCGTGCCGTATATCATGCTCGTTCCCTACATTCACTACCGCCACTAATATGCATGCTATATTCCCGACAGTTAACCGAGGAACGCTTTTAGGTCAGGATTCACCTTATCTATATGCATTACAACACTTTTTGTGATTAAGGAAGTGGCCGCAAATCAAAGCACGCCCTAAAATATGGCGGGTGTGGTCTCAAGTTATTACTCGGATTAACCGAACACTTTAGGGTAAAAATTTATTGAGACATGGTAATATATATGATTATATTACGGGTTTATAGCTGTAATAACGTTTTAATAGTGTTACGTTTTAGTTTGCACGGATTATTCGTATACAGTATGTTCTAGGTATAGTTTAATTGAGAAGTGTAGTATTCTCAGTGATGAACTTTGATATTATGTACAACATGCACAATATGCACATACCTATTAAGGTGCGTTCAAACTAAAAGAGCATTCGCTGTTCTAACCTCCCACTCTACGAAATTCGATCGGTACACAAAACGTGATTGGTTGATTTCGTAGAACGGGCGCTAGAACAGCGAATGCTCTTTTGGTCTAAACGCACCTTTATGAGCTTTTATTAGACTATACTTAAAATAGGTAAGTACTTAAATGTTTATTAAAAACACAGGCTCAATAAAAATTTGAAGTATTTTTAAACGATTCCATTACGCGAAATTTAGTTAGACTTCGTTTGAAGAACGACATAAAGTGACCTCAGAAAAAAAATTGACACTTTTTAATTTTTGTAAATACGTTATTGGTTACTAGTTTTGTTAGTATTATCTCCTTGACTCTACAAAACGTATTATTATGCTAAGAGGTGGTTTCCTATACATTTTGTTGCACTAAAAAAATAAATTCAAAGCTATAAAATACAAACCTAGTTAGTTTTGGTAACGACGAGCTACTTTATTTGAATATAGCACAAATGTATTTTCCTTATCTGCTTTCTTGCTGTAATGTAAATATTGAACCCATTGAAAAGTCTTCAAAGAATGAGTAACTCCCAGTTGAAGAGAGGCAACAATCTCAGATCCTAAGCAAAGCGACGGAACCCACCAGGACGAGAATACTCACGTTTTTATTGCCCTTTTCCGTGCCGTGCAAATAACATTTTCTTTCAATTACCTTGTGAATGTCTGACGAGATATATTTTCAGGTAATAGCATTTGTTGAAGTTATAAATAGGTTAAATAGGTTAATGATTAGGGCAACGTTAGGGTTTAACTTGAAGAAAGAGCGAGCAAAGATGATCATCACTCCTTCAAGATATAGTAACAAGGACATCGGTTTTCTTCAGGATAACTTCCGGATAGACCTTCAGAACCAATTTGAGGCCCTGGAGGAAGAAAATCTTGACGTTGACTTTATTCATAATATGTTGAACAAGGCATTACTAGACACAGCAGATAAACATCTTGGCAAAGTACGGAGAAAAGAAAAAAAGTTATCACCTGAAACGCTTGCCATGATAGAGGAGAGAAGGCAAATGAGGCATGAAACAGTAACAGATCAGAAAGAAATAGAACGTATCAGTAAAATTATTAGTAAAAAGATTAGGAAAGATTTGAGAAAATATAAAACTGACATAATTACCAACACTATTAAAGAATGCAGGGGTCCCAAGGTTTTTAGGAGGAAACTACGGACTGGAGTGAAAGAAATAGTTAAGCTAAGAGACAATGATAACAATTTGGTTGCAGACCGCGACCAAATTGTTAAAATTGTCGAGGACTACTATGCAACATTATATTCATCGCATTCGGACCCACCACAAGTAGTTACGACAGATCCCAGAGCACCCCCTACCCCATATGTAGACAATGAAAATATACCACCTATATTAGCAGACGAAATTAAGAAAGCACTATATCACATGAAAGCTGATAAGTCTCCTGGCGAGGATGGCATAACATCGGACCTGCTCCGTGCCGGTGGCGACCCTGTCATCCGAGTACTTGTAAAACTGCAACAGTCACCATCCTTCATAAAAAAGGGGACATTTCGAAGCTTAGCAATTATCGCCCCATTAGCCTCCTTTCCCACACCTACAAACTTTTTGCTAAAGTTTTGTGTAACCGCCTCACTCGTGTTTTAGATGAATGCCAACCATCCGAGCAAGCTGGTTTCCGCAGTGGATTTTCCACCATTGATCACATACATGCGGTAAAGCAGTTGATGGAGAAGAGTCATGAGTACAACCGGCCACTGTGCATGGCCTTCGTCGATTACGAGAAGGCCTTTGACAGTGTCGAGCACTGGGCCGTGTTTGACTCGCTCCACCGCTGCTCCATCGATGCCCGCTATGTGGATCTACTGCGGGAACTGTATAGCTCGGCAAAAATGCAAGTTCGGCTTCACAAACTTACCGACCCAATATCCATCCAAAGGGGAGTGCGCCAAGGGGATACCATTTCACCCAAGCTTTTTACGACAGTATTGGAAGACGTCATAAAAACGCTTGAATGGGACAGAACTGGAATCAGCATCCATGGTGTCTTCTTGTCGCACTTAAGATTTGCGGATGATATTGTTTTGTTTGCCGAGACCCTGGATGATCTCCAAGGTATGATCCAGAACCTCTACCGAGCTTCCATAAAGGTAGGTCTTAAGATGAATATGTCCAAGACTAAAGTTATGACGAATATCTCTAGTGATTCTATTCCAACCATAATGGTTGGGAACGAAAACCTGGAGGTGGTCGAGCAATATGTGTATCTTGGACATATTCTATCTTTTGACAAAAAACACCAACAAACGGAGATCTCCAGGAGAATTCAGCTGGGTTGGGCGGCGTTTAACAAACTAGCGGATATCCTCAAACCCGCTGACATTCCACAATGCCTTAAAACCCGCCTCTTTAATCAATGTGTCCTGCCAACCATGACATACGGTGCCGAGACATGGACGCTCACTAAGGAGGCTATGAGTAAAATTAGAGTAGCACAAAGAGCCATGGAGCGCGCCATGCTCGGCATCAAGCTACAAGACCGTGTGAGGAATACCGAGATTCGACGTCGCACGAAAGTGCAAGACGTCGGAGACGTTATTACCAAACTGAAGTGGAATTGGGCAGGACACATTGCCAGGCAGCGTGATGGCAGGTGGACCAAAATGTTAACGGATTGGTGGCCGCTTTCAGATTTGAGAAGCGCAGGGCGTCCGACCGCTCGATGGGTGGACGATATTCGGAAGAATACGGGTCACTTTTGGATAAGGTTAGCTCAGGACCGGGACCAGTGGCGTACAAGAAGAGAGGCCTATGCTCAGCAGTGGGCGAATAACGGCTGAATATGATGATATAAATAGGTACCTAACCAAATTTTAAATAAATTAGTAAGAGATTTCATAAATTGATTAGAGATGTTACTCATATTTGATCCCTAACTACATACAGATGCCAAACTCTAACCAGAGTGGACTGTCAATAGTAAACCGAACCCGTAGATGACCAAAATACTTATAACATACCTACTCATGTTTATAATGTGTTTATTTATGTAAAAAAATGTTACTGTGTATTAACATCACTACCTACTATTTAAGAACCAGAAATACATAAATGCATAATTATGTATAACTAAGATGGTATGAGTATTCGTTTTCCGTAAATTGAGCTGCACTGCACCCAAAGTTTACTGATTTTGGGTTCCATTCCGCTATTTTGGTTTACTCAGTTGTATGCCGATGCCGGACAAGACACAATATTGAATCCTAAGCAAATTGTTGGAACGGGCCCGAGGCGCGCATTATTTTCTTTTATTGCAGTATTGCTTCAGTACATTTTCTTGGGGCGCTTTTATTTTTCAGGAAGCGACAATTTGTGATGTGTCCACGCTCCCCAAGAGACTGTTAGATTTTAGCACAAAAAAATTAGTAAAATACCATTTAGGTAATAAGAAATGATAAAAATGTTTGTAACAGTTTATTTATACCTAAATCTATAGAAACTAACAACGGAACACTATACATTATTATATTATTAATACGTATGTCCTGTAAAACCAACACTTCGTGTACCGATTTTGTAGCACTATTTTGAAGATGTTTAAATTGAATTTACTTAAAAGCAAACTAGTCAGTGAAATGGTGTCCGAATTCGGCAGTTATTGACTTCATTACATTAGTAAATTAATCAGATAAAGGCACATTGAATGGAATCTAAATAATTATCCAATGGCCAAATATTTGGAATGATACAATTATAAATAGCGTCGACATTCATTAATTATTTATATCAAAATTAAACCGCAACATTGGCCACTCCACTCATCTAGTATTAGCCCGAGGTATTGATAACAAATCAAATTCAGTGTTAGTGTTTGTATAATGAATATTGTATCGTATTGTTGTCAGGCCATTCCGAGTATTGCATAACGGTGCATGCCCCAATTTCCTTGTTTGACTAGCTCTATCCATACGCCTGTGAATACACATTGGCCCGACCAGAGATGACAATTGGTTTCTGTTCAATCCGAATGTATTTTTTATTTTCAGTTCAATAAATGCCAATCAGTGCGGGAACGGTTCTCGGTGTTTCCTCGGCGAACCCCCGGCTACGCGGCCGCAGAAATGGAAATATGCATACGCTGGCGGTGGCGTGTATAAAAGAAAAGCGATGACGCTTTTACATCGATCTCGAGTGCTGCAATGGCGAATGGCGTGAAAGCTCCGCGATACTTACAGAGTAAAGTGGATACGGAACCACATGACGAAAAAAGTACATTTAGTATGAAGCTTTAATGGTAGTAATTTATTTCAAGACTGTGTTAATGTACCTATTAAAAATATAGTAAAAGGTATCCCATATTACAATGTTAACCGGTTAAATGGTAAAATATAAACTTATATTATTAAATATTAAATTAAGCTTTCTAAACTGTCTCATTAAATGAGGTAAATTACGCAGCGCAGCGGTTCCGCTAGGTCTGATTACGAGAAATTTTGCGGAAATGATGCCTGGTTCCCACCAGGTATAATTTCCGCAAATTTGGTAGATTTATACAAATACAACCTTAACATTGATAGTACCTATACCCTGATTCCAAATAATCTAAACTTTACAGTGTATACATTTCAGAGGGCCTTAAGAGATTACACGTATTTACGTATGACCCCAGATCCGAATAAAATTTTCAGCACATATGGTGGTTTTACACACTAGTGCGAGAAGTATTTCATCTTCTGTCAGGTCGAAACATTGGAGAGTCATCTGTACTGAAAAATATCGGACGATATAGGTACTCAGTATACTCAGTGTATGTGTACTCCCGAAATCACATTATACTGTGCTTCCGATACAGTGATTTGGTTCATAAGAGAGGAACAGCTCAGAAACTGAACCCGGGGATGTTAATAGGGAGCAAACACTGCGATAATTATGCAGAGACGCGGCTTGTAGCTCTCCGCTCGTGCAATCTTGGTGCATCGTGTAATCGTCCTAAAATAGAGACTGACTCTTCAATCCATGTTCCCACACCAATATCATAAGACTCTACAAATCAAGTTTAAATTTCCAATGTTAAAATAAGCTTGGAACTCAATAGGGCAAGCGTTGTGGCTAAGTATTGTGATTGGTAGATACTAACCCCCTTATTCATAAACGTTTGTTAACTTAACAAGCCGCTAATAATTGTTTGTCCCATTTGCTCTTATGGACACATTGTTAAGACCGATAGGGACAAACAATTATTAGCGGTTTGTTAAGTTAACAAACGTTTATGAATAAGGGGGTTAGTGTATTAGAAAAGGTAGGTATAACTAAAACTTGTACGTACCTATACTTAAAGTACCTATACGTATTATATGACCTTCGCTATTATACCGTTGCGGCTCGTGGGTTGATTGCTAAGCAGGACAATCAGAGCTGTTTAGCAATGCGTCGCTAAAATGAAACCGACACCGTAATGAGGAGGAGCAACATTAAAATTAGCTTTTCACGTCTAAAATTTTATACGGTTAGACAGCAGACACCTGCCAGACCACACGTATAATTTTAGACCTAGCTAGGGCCCGACCCACTCTCAGCCCTCCAGTCAATCAGCGGAGTCATTTCATTCATGGGAGTGCGCCCACTCGAAACCTGCCACCCACGAGCGTACACTTTTAAAGGCGTTCGAGGGTGTTCCATGCGTCCGCCTGCCTGCGTCACCTTAGTGCGTAGCTACTTTGTGCCTACACATATACTAGTGCGATATTAGGAAGCATTGTCGTTTAAAACTAGCATGTAAGTGTCGTATACAGTGTGTGTCTATGATACTGGCTTTTATCGAAACCGAGGAATGCGATGCAGATTTCTAGCCAAACCGTGAACATTATTAGATTCAAAATGCTAGTTTTAAATGTAATTAACTTTCTAAGAAATGTTAATTGAGAAGCAATGTACTTCAAAATGAATCGTTAATTTGCACTTGACAATGACAAATCGCAGCCACTCACAACGTTTGACAATAAGCAGTACACGCATTACATTGATCGTTCGGAGGAAATAAAATTTATTGTACGGTCAATTTAATTATTTGTCAAATGTTAATACTTGAAATCGATTGCTAGTAATGCGTATTATTACCCATTTTCGTAAAAACCCGGGTCATGGAAACACACTGTATATCTAGGTATGACGCATTGTGGATGAACGAAGAAACATACATGTGCATCTATTATGAAATAGTAATTTGCACTAAATTAAAAAAAAACTTACAGTTGCAAACTTGTAAATGAAATCACGTAAACATAATACGAGTAATTTGTCGTTCACACTGCAAAAGACCAAAGCTAGGGCTGGGACGTTACGTCTAAGACATCATTTCTGTAGAAAGCACTAAGTACTAGACGCGACGCGACGGCGGATTTTCCTATATGATATCTAGCTATAGATCAGACTTGACCCGTTCTACTACTTACGAACATTCCCTTTAAACAGTGCCCTGATAAGTGTAAATAGGTGCCACAGCGTAATATATTAATAGCCTAAATGATTACTGAAAAACAAACGCATGATTTTCAGAGAGCCATCGCATGTAGTACATTGTAGGGTCCTCCGTTGGAGAGCGGCGCTTTGATCGGCGCGGTAATAGGGCTGGCGGACCACACTCGCGGAAACTTTTACGGGACACTGACCCACTTCTAAACCAACCACAAAAGTTGCCTCTGCTCGGCTTTCTTTAAGATAAATATGACGTCCCACTTCTAATTGGTGGCCCTAAATGTGATGACGACGAGATGGCGAATCACGTTAGTACTTACAAAAATGCCTACCTAAATATTGATTAGCTTGAGCCCTATTACTTCAAAATAATATTACACATTATCATTTAATATATACTCGTAAAACCCGTTCAAGGGCGAGTCGGTAAAATCTCTGTAAATATTTAGGTAACCCACTACATTTGTTTGGCATCAATTTGATCGGTGTAGTAGATCCAGAGCTATTTGGCCATTGCTGACAGAGATACAGTCATAACGATAATATCTTACAAAGGTTCCGTATTTCTCTTTTGAGGTACGCAGCCCTTAAAGATTTGAAGTTTCTGATTAACTAACATTTGATAACTACATAATTGACTAAAAAAACAGTTAGGCACAATTGAACGTTTCCGTTAATTATCTGGCCTGTATAATAAATACACAAATCATTATTTCCTGATTTCACTTAGCTTCCAAAAATAATTTTAAAAAGGAACCGGCGATACCTACTTACTTATAATGAACTTAGGCAAGTGGTTTAAATGGAGCTAAATTATCCTTTCCTAGAATAATGGGAAGCAATTCATTAGCGAATTAACATAAAGGATGTTTTGGTTTAACATAAAAGATTTTATCGATACACTTTATTGTGTTAGCTCTGCGTCCTTCTTTGTTGTGAATGCATAATGTTCGACCTGTGGTGGCAAAGGTGCTCCTACAGATCCTATATGAAGAGGCCAATCAAAGTTATGAGCTATTTCCTTACCGCGTAAAAGCAAGATACAGATTTATGACGGCCGCGGCCGCTCGTAAATAATGGCCTTACAATGCCCGCCGCGCGATTGGTACTTGAGGCTTTGTATATAATACCTACATGGCGAGTGCCGGTATGAAAGGTGTTTACCCTTTGTGTTGGGTATCGACTTTTCTCCGATGTAACCTGCTATTGCATATTTTAAAGCCGCATATTGAATTGCCCCATATACTATTTTAAACATTGCAAATGTTTGATGACATTCAATTCAGGTTTGGTATAGAATGGACAAGCATTGTAGAGAACAATGACGAATTCAAACATGGACACTGAACAAAAGCGATGAAATGTTCCAAGAACAATACGGAGAGGAAAAATTGAATGCCACATGGACGGAAGATAACTATACTAAATAAGAATTTCTTTTACAGACATTTCTTTGCTTTCTTTTTACGTTCGTATATACAAAAACCATTTATTTAAACTACTTCAGCTTTCTTAGCACATGATTGGTATGTGACTATGTCACCGCGAGATAGATCTTCCATCTTTTACTAACTATATGAATAAAAGAGGGATGGATAGTCTATCTCGCGGCGACATATTGTCGCACTAATCCTGTGCTAAGGTTCATTCCTGTGTCCTACTGGTTCATTCATGTTAGTGATGGTTTATAACTACCATTTGAGATAGTTATGTATATGACTACGAGTAAATACTACAGCTATTTTTTTATTATCATAATAACTAAATAAATAAATATCTTGGGACATCTTACACAAATCGACCTAGTCCCACGGTAAGCTCAATTAAGGCTTGTGATGTGGGTACCAGGCGACGATATATATAATAGATAGATACATATAGATACTTAAATACATAGACAGCCATGACCAAGGAACAAACATTTGTGATAAATAAATACACAAAGAATGCCCACGCCGGGATTCGAACCCGGAACCTCCAGCTTCGTAGGCAGGGTCACTACCAACTAGGCTACGGAGGCTGACGAACTAATTGGTTAATTTGATGAAGTGTATAAATGTGTGTATAATTAATCTAGTTACTAACTTACTTATTATGTTTTAAATTCGGTACCTATATGAGCTCCTTAAAAAAGTATTTCCAATAAGCCTCTTAACCGATCAAATCAGGACTCCAATATCAAGTAAGGTATTGCCATATAATTAAGACAGGCTTTAGGTCGCTGAACATTGTGTTGCATAAACAAGGAAGTTATGTTCCAAAATGAGATTACTTGAAGGCCGTGACTGATCAGAGCGGAGACGAAATCAAATATCGCGCTCCCCGAGGAACATTACATGTTCCCCACCCACTTGCCATTTGCAAGACGTCACAACAATAGCGCAGTACACAGAATAATTCACAGAGAGTAAGTGTAGGGTATTGCTATTGTTAGCTAAGATGTCCTTCGGCAAGCCAAATGAATGTATGGAAATCGTCATGTGACTTTGCGTTTGGATCTTGGAACTGCAATATTTTTATTTATGTATTTATTTATTACATCAAAATGTATTTATAACATTTGTCCCACAAAACGGTTTACACAGTTTGACTGTGGGATCAAAGTCTCTTCGCTTATAGCTAAAGAATAAACTAATTTAACATTTATATGTTATTAATTAAAAACTTGAATAAGCTACCTTAAATTTCGGCCTATTGGTTTCCGATCTGATATCTGCAGGTAAACGGTTTAAAATGTAGGGTAGACGTTTAATCAGACATCTGTCGCCATAGTAATTAGTAACCCTCGGTATATTGTACTTGCCCGCAGCTAACGATCTAGTGCCATACGTATTATTTATATGAGATAAACTATATGGTTTGATTTCTCCAATAACGAAATAGGTATTATACATGTAACTATTCGTGATAGTTCTTATTATGAAATATGTGTGTACTAGTATGTTAAAATTGGTACCTAAGTAAAACGCACGATTCTCTTTTCCCAACACTTACATAAAATATTTATGAAGCGTTTCGGTTGCTTTGCTATATCACATAACCAACCCGATTATAAGTATGCACGTCACTGTTTAACCAACAGTACACAGCCCGCTGGGTATTTTTTAACATTTATTCGTGTTTAAATGATCGACTCGCACGCAGATAAGCACGCTCCGAAGTGAAGTCCATTCAGATTTTATATATGTATGTTCTGGGCTGACTATTTAATTTATTTGAGATAAAAACGGAATCGTTTGAAATTAGAGAAATCAACCAGAATATCGTTGCGTTTATTATTTATTCCATTAAAATATGTCATTTTAATTTCGAGAATATATGTAGATCATGTCCATGTCAGGTAAACGTACGAAGTGGGTAAGTATGCGCAGTCAGATATACGAGTATTTTGGACTGAAATATATGTCATTGCGTCCAGTTACCCGCTGCGTACGCTAACCTCACATGATTCTACCTAGTGTAGGTACAGTCGCGTTCCGAATTGAATGGACCATTTATGAATGAATTCATTCAAAAACTGTTCATGCAATTTTGAACCCGACTGTACCTACTGCACTTATTTATTAGCCAAGTCATTAAATATTGGCACCAGATCGAATATTCAGAACTATTAGAAAAATAGCATGTTGTAAGCGACACTAAAGAAATACGGGTGTGTTTATTTAATTAAATTACAACGTTTTATAATTATAACTAATGTGAGCTTTAAACATATTATAAGGATATTTAGCGCACCGGGTTAGTCACGTAACGAAATTTAAGTCGACGTTTCCCGATAATTCGACCCATTAAAAGGATCCTCATCACGTGTACCCCCACCACCAAAGCCGTTCTTAGTTTAAGGGTCCACTACCCGCATGGAATTCTCTTACATGCATTTATTTATTTACTACTTTATAAGCTTACCTACTGTTTACTCCTGTGTAGTGCGGAGTAGCCTCGAAGCGCGGCGCCTTCATTCCGTATTAAAATATTTCTCCATCGTTCCCCAGACGATTGACACTATGATCCTGGCCGTATCTCCTTTATTTAGCCTTTCATAAGTCTTTTGTTCACAGGGAAGCGCCCTCAATAGAAATACTCACTCATTACGATGGAGAGTAAATACTGGGTGCGTTTTTTTAACAAAAATATATTCATAACCGTACTCGATGTACAAGAATCAGCTTTAAATACAAATATTTATTTGATTATAATTTGTGAAAATATTTAGCTACGGTTACTGATGGGTTCTAATTTAAGTCGTTAATTGAGATTTTTCATTAAGAGTGTTTCAACCCATTAACAGAATCCTTATCGGGAGTACACTTCAGCCAACATTAAAGCCTCGGTTAGTTCAAAGATTGATAAATAACTAGAATAGCGATTAAAAACACCCTGTGAAATAAAATTTAAGAATTTACGATAGTGCAACATTGTAGTCGTTTATTGATGTCACGGTGCCAGCTCTTCCAACAAAACTGAGCAAAGTAAAGCAAACTGGCCTTAGGTTGGTGCCAAGAATAATAAAGGAGCTCTTAAGTGGGTTTTCCAGAAAACTGTCATCAGAAGTTGGAAATAGTAAGTAAGAAACAAATAAAGTTTAGTAGAGTGGGGAGCAAAGCTACGGCTTACAATTTAAAGTTGGTCCGGCGCAGGTGAGCTGGGGGGTGGCGCGGGAGGGGTTATACCAGTGACGTGAGACAATAGGGTGACGCCGGAGATTACCTCATACAGTATAGTATAATCTGAGAGCCTTATTTCGTTATATGAAATAGAAGGCAAATGAACAGACGAATAACTACATGGTAAACAAACAACAGCGTGTTCAAGTGTGCCGTTGCCGGCCTTTCCAATGGAACTTGCACTTACACTTGATATATTGTATCTTATAAAAAAGTAAAAAAGATTAACGATTTTGACTTTCGTACCTCGTTTCAAAGTTCCATGGTTAAACTCCAACGATATTACAGTAAGGAAATATGGTACTTATTACTACAAGTTATTTCCGTCAGTAGAAAAGGCAGCTGAAAATTTTCTGAATGGCCTTTCAGTCACAAGACTACATAGTTTCAGAAGACTATAACAGTTTTATTTTCAATATCAGACAGGCATAAAATAGCGATAAAAGCTTGATTTGGTGATCATAGTGGTCAGCTCTAGTGTTTTATTGCAGCGTCTAGTGGGAGATATTAATGATCTGCGGGTGATGGTAAGGGGCAAACTTGCAGCATTGATACATAAACTCGCTTAACTAACTCAGCCGACCGCAGTCTATGTACTAGCGACCTTTAGGTATAACATATATTTCATACCATCTATCTATTTAATATTTATAATCCAATTAATTTACTATGATTTATCGCTCTTGCAAGTTTTCTGAAGTAACTAAGCAGCCTAAATACATAGTTGTTATTGTTGTGTTTAGCTGTGTGTAGTACACAGCTACTATTGTTTTAAAGGTACACACTGTGTACCTATAAAACAATTACGTTACGTTTGTGTTACTCCACGCAGCCCCTTGAAGATTGGTTTTTGATCTGAAAATGCAGAGATCAACGTCCTTAGATTTTTAGGCTAAGATTAATGCAAAATTGTTATTAACATAAGAGGCACTTGTGGTCGAGCGGTAAAACGCACGGCTGCTACGCAGTGGTCGTGGGTTTAACCCCAGGCTCGTAACAATGAGTTTTTCAAAAACTCATGTACCTACGTAATATCGTTTGATATTTACAATTGCTTTACGGCGAAGGAAAACATCGTGAAGAAACCTGCACACATCTGCGAAGAAATTCAAGGCCGTATGTGAAGTCACCAAAAATAATAAATATCTTGTAAAATAAATAAATAGGCACGGTTGATGTCGAGTTGTGGAAAAATGGCCAGAATACAATAAATACAATACAATATTATTAACATCAGCTGTAATTTGGTATTGCCGTATAATTTAGCATGAAACTGAAGCGGCAGCGGCAATCGGGAAATGTAATTGATCAGTGTCTGTTTGCTTAGCTCCCAATCTAAACAGAAAGTTGTAGGTACTGTACTTTGCCAATTTGTGTGAGAAAGAGTTGGTTGGTTCGTGTGTCATTAGACTTTTTGTCGTAGGTCAAGCAGCTGTCAGTCTATTGCGGTATCTGAGTACCTATCTAGTTACCTACCTCATGTATTATTATGTATAAGTCGTCCCCACTCTCGCACGTATCATAAAAAAGAGAAATATTGAGTTTTTCACCATTTATCATTACCCAATCTAGACAGAACACTAAACAACAACAAAATAAACCAAGCTACAGGTTGACGTACAATGAAAAATTGAAAAGCGTTCACCAGCGGACGAGACCGGAAATCGAACACGGCACTTCAAGAAAATATTTGAAAACCTTTTCTCTTGCTTCTTGTGGCAACTACACCTAAGTAGGATACTTGTGTTTAATATATTATAGTGAACGCTTTGTCACATAACTTAGCATCTCGGTTAGAAAACGCTACTTCAATTGAGTATTTTCCTACAACGAATTAAATACGAGAAAGTAGATAGGTACTTAATTAATTTGTTACCATTTTTGAGAACAAGCTTGAAGCTTAGTCGATAAAGTTTTATTTTATTGAAGATTCAAATACCTTGTTTAAAGAAAAATCACAATCAATTTGAATTATAAAATGCCGCAATAAGATATTCCAGATACGAACCTACGCTGCTTCATTACGGCTCTAAAATGATCCTGAAATAAATCGTGGGGGGAATCGTAAATACAGCCATGGTGATTGAGAAGAGAACATTACGTTGGGTACGATCATGATTTGGGCTGTTTCCAAGTAAAATGTTCCACTTCTGCCCCATGAGACTACAAATATTTACAATCGGGTTATTTGTGAAATTAAAACTGGATATGTTGATGATGTTTGGGACTGATGGATGGTACGTTTTATTTTACTACAGGTAGCAATAATAATGTCGCAGTGTTTTAACTTTCAGATAGGTAAAGTTTGCAGACGTAATAAAAGATCATGAATATATCGTCTAAGCTTAACACTTTAAGTACCAACTTAGACTCGGAGAATTCAAGTAACTGTCCCCTACTTTGACTGTTTAACCATTTCGTCTTGTTACTGCCCACTTGAAACTTTCTGTGGGATGTTTAAATTCCTTCAGTATTATTCCGGAAAGTTTGCATATATTTAGTGACATTTAAGACCTTGTTGTAGATGTTTAAATACGTTTCGGGACTGGGAGTAATAATGGAATTTGTATCACGGTGCAAGATTCCGTGGAGGCCGGCATTAAAAATATTAAAATAAGTAATTGCTCCATCAGGTTTGCACCTGAGACTCGGGGCGGGTGGCGCGGCGCCTCGCCCTTATAGCGCCGCACTTTGTGATAATGGCAATTGTGTGATCGCTCCGAGAATTTTCATTCTTTTCTCACGTTTATGATCTTCTTTAGGCGTTGATGAGGTTGTTCGCGTTGCATACTTGATTGTGCCGGTGTTTAACGTTCTTTGAAGGTAAAAAAATCACTGAGCTTTCTCAGTTGATTGAACTCGATATATTTTGACTTTCCAGCGCAGATTATACTCGAAATGACATTTAGTATTCAGCTTGCAGCAGTTTCAAATGTCAGTAATACATACGTTACGTACCTACATGCTTTATTAACAATGCTCGTGTCCTTTTATTGTTTAATTTAAATTCTTTGGTTGAAAAAACAAGATATTATGAACGGAATTACTGAAATACCTATCGTGTTATAACCCAATTTCAGAGGCTCTTTTTTCCTTCCTGCCGCTAACGTTATACATGCCGCAGGAGTCCACAAAAATGTAATCATAAAAGGCGTTAACCAAGAGTTGTGCTTGTGCGCCAATTACGTTAAGTGCTAACTCATGTAGGCTGTGGCTCGTCCGCACTAACAATTTGTGAGACATTTTTGTTTGTCACTTTGTCCTCGACGACTGAATCTGAACGCTGACTAGGTATTATTTCGTCGCCTTTTTGACTTCAAGATCTTTATTTAAGCGTATTCGAAATAACTAATTATAATCGATATAAGATATGTGTAAGATGTCCCAAGATATTTATTTATTTATTTATAAACACTGCTTTATGAGTGACAAAACAAAGCAAATTTGCATGTCGGAAATTTCACTATCAGGTATTATAATCTGATCTTAAAAAATGCTAGGATACGTCCAATCCTTACACAAATGTAACCATATTTTTCAAACAAAACTTACATAACTAAATATGTCAGACTTTAGTTTAATTTTGATCTTGTTTCGTTAAATACGATTGGGTACCGTTTAAGGTAAATTATTTGCTTAATAAAACTTTTTTTGGGAGTTTTTCACATTACTCCATGTTACATAGGTATTCGTCATTTTATTTCACACGCATGACGTATTATACGATATCTGTTCATTTTGATACTTTCGTTTTACTCATCAATGCAGAATAACGCGTAGGGAACAGACATAACTAAATCGTTTTTTTAGGATTTTCTACCCTGGATGACGCACATTGGCCGTCAGTGTAACTGACGTAGCCATTACAAAGCGAAACAGTAGCCGTACCATGAGCTGCCACCGCGTTATTAACGCGGATTTATTTTCCATCCCGCTCGTACTCGCGTACTGGTGCGAGCGATCCGGATAGAGCACACAGGTCGAAGCTTTTACAGCACGTCATGTCACGCTTACGTTTATACAAAATGCAAGGCAATATGCACACGTCATATGCTACGTCAGTTTGCATTCGTACTTACTCGGCTCCATTTTTTCCTCCCCTGTGCAGCATGCCCGCGCGTGCCATCTCACGCCCGCGCCCTGCAAAAACAACCATTAGTTAGTGGCTTAACAATAAAATGAATTAAAACAGCGGGTGCAATCTGCATCACTGATGAAACTGATGTCAAGTGAAGCTCATATATGCGCCGTCAGTCGATACAAGAATGCTTTGAGGAGTTGTCTGGCCCTATACCTACTGTAAATGTATTAGGTAGCAGCTTGCACATGACTGCATGCATAGTAACATCAAAAATCGAAATCGTTAAATGAAAATGAAAATTATTTTTCGCAAGGCAAAGAAAATCGAACATTCTTCGTCAGGGATGCTCCCTAGTCCCTGCGTTTAGTAGACTATCTGTAACACTACGCTGTGTCCATAAGAAAGCAAACTCATCCATGGGCCTTTCAGAGTCTTTACCCGCTAAATATAAGGCTTACTGGACCTCCGTTTACTTGCCAACCGTCCCTTGAGTGGAGGAAAAAGTTCATTTAATTACTTACGTACCGACACAATTAATGGTGTATTTTGTTTATAGCTCGGTTAAATACAGTTCGGGGGTTAAGGAGATTAAGACGATTTCGGTACAGTAATCATTCTACAAAAGAGTTTGTGCGATTGGATTAGTGTGGCACAGAAGCAGAATTCAATTAATCTTTTATGTGTGATATAACTAAGTAGGTACTACATTCGAGGCATGAGTTTGCCACGGCAGTAATAGCTACCATCTCCATTTACAATCTATGTATCTTCCTAGTACATTATTCCAGAAGAGATCCACGAAAAAAGCTATGAGTTGTTCTTCTGTTTCGTCACATTCTCGTACTTAAGTGATGGCATTGTACCAACTACATTGTTATCTTGTATCATGACGCATTAGTTATAAGCTGTAATGTCATGTTAAAGTGTTTATAAATAAATAAATAAATGGCGATCGGCACATGAGGGCTGAGTAAGCTTTGCAATCCTTCGCCATTCCTCATCTATCTTCTTCTAATCTTTTCTTGTGCAGTCGCCATCAAATACTATATCAGAGGGGCCAGCGTGCTCACAAATATATTATATGAGTAGGCTTCTAATGTCATGGTGTTAGCGTGCATTGAGCAACGCTTCATTTAACCAAGCCCGTTCAACGCATTAGAGACCTGGCGCGCTTTGTGACTTCAACATTCAATTTACGATTCACGTCGTTCCACAAATATGAAAAGATATTACTAGTAAATAATTAGTAAATTAATTAGCTAAGAAAACTAGTAGTAAATACACGGAATTTCGTAGTCACACGACTAATGAGTTCAAACAGCCAGCCGCAGTCTTTCGCGAAGCGCACTTCCTCAAGGAACTGCATCTGTGCGTGCATTGGAAAGCTGCTAATTAACGCAGCATTCTGAAGCGACATGCATTCAGAGTTGAAACGGTATACATTTTCACTTACAAATGTATTATTTTTCAAGAGGTTATTGTAGATGTAGGTAAACGATTTATGTACCATTTCGTACCTTGACATAGTGAGAATCACATGAGATTCCTAAAATATTTCACATTATTTGTAACTTTGGCAAAGGTATAGGTATATATATTATATAAATCAATTACCTTGATTGTAGGTATATGCGGTTCCTATAAAACACAAATACGATTTGTTATAGTACAGTAACCAACTAACCACTCATTAATCATTATACATGTTTCGAATATGTTATTTTGGTTAAAATAAAAATGCATTATGTTCAATTACAATATTTTACGTATTTATATACATAGTATAGTTTATATACATAGATGAATGCTTGTATTGTTGCCTATACCGAATCGTCTAAGCTAACGCTATCTAACATGATAGCTACCTAACAAATTACGAAATTAACGTCATAATAAACCTAAACATTTCTACATCAAAATACAAATGGCAGTACCAAACTTAGTTCAACAAACACAATATGTTCATTAGTTACATCCTCTATCACATTTACGATCTCATCTCAAAACGTTACTGAATTACTTAACAAGAAATCCGACCTTACGGTGATACAGATAGAGTTGATATTTGTGTTAAATAAGTGATCAAGTTAAGAGGTGTAGTAAGTAAATATAATACCGCACACTAGACACGAGCTGGGCTGAGCTCGCCTAACGAGAGCGAAATAATGAATTACAGGATCGCAGCCATCAGGCGGTGGCGGTGGCGGTACGGGTAGCAGCGGCGCGCAGGATAACAATCACATTATTAGGCTGAGCTCTTTGTTTAAACCTTTTAAGTAACTATGTAATGTGAGATGGCATTAAGTACGATGTTTAACGGTAATGTAGGATAGAAGCACATAAGTTACTTATGATGGTAATATGAAGAAACCGAGCTTACTAACGTCCGCGGCAGCTGATGCATGAATCCACTACAGTACCACACCACGGGACAAATGTCTCGAGCATATGCAATCTCTGATAAGTAAAGCGCATTTGTTCTAAATCACAAAATGTTAGAATACCTAAGAGTTTTATTAGTGAATAAATTACCACTTATTACAAAATAAAACGCTGTCGCAGTTTTCGCCTTAGTACTTTTTGCCTTATTGTCTCTGAGGGTCCAGATTTTGACGTTTTTTGCAAGATGTCCCAATCTCTCGAAATAACGGTAGATTACTACTAGAATGATGATAATAAACTTTTAATACATACGAAGAAGATGATATAAGGGTAAAACTAAATTCAATTTTCCTTGTGAGGATTTGATGCTGAACATTTTTTTATATTATGAAAGAATAACACCTGCTCGTAATTTCTCGCGTGGGATGGCACTCCCTTATAAGCCTCCACCCATTCAACGCACATAGGGGATGTTTACCGTAATAAAATAAAATCTCTCCTGTATTAATAATCCATCATCACATTCTTGACTTACGAGTTCTTGATAACATCGAATTTGTACATCATCAAAACAACATAATTAAAAAATTATGTGCGTATTACAATTAATGCCAATATCAACTTTCCCAAAAAATACATAAAAAACTTACTATCGCTATTTCAATAAGTAAAATAAATAAATATTATGGAATTTTACTCAAATATAACTGTCGCACTGTAAGCTCATTTAAGGCTGGGGTTGTAAATACAAAGCGAAGAAACATATTAATAGAAAATCAAATATACAGTGTGTAAATCTAATACAAGCGATCAATTAAACCAGGCATGGGATTCATTAGTGTAATCATGGATTACAAGGTTTTTTATAAAGTTACTCTTATTTTAGACCCCACAGAATTTTTTGAAGATTATCGGAGCAGCAATGTAGGTACGAACATTTGTTATTGTTGATATGGCAGTTATGTCATCTCATTTGCTTTTGAAATTAGCTGTCAACGAGCGCTTAACTCGCGTATGTTGCTCTACATTGCGCGCCGAATTATTTTGTATGGAAAATTTTGTTGCTCTAATTTTAAGTAAAAGTTATTTGAATGTACTTATTATGTCGTAAACTAACACCCGCTAAGAGTATTCGCCCGTATTAGACGTACACCCTGTATAGAAAACAACCATGACCACGAAACATACTTGAGATAACACACACATATAAATGCCCAGCCTGGATTCGAGCCCAGAACCTTCTTTGTAGGCAGGGTTGGGAGGGATTCACTGGATAGTTTTAAGAAATAGTATCGGTAGTCGTTACCCAGAATGGCAAAAATGCACTCAAATAACGCCTCCCGAGTTTCTTGAAAGGAAGGGGCTTGCATCCACTAACGGAAAACAAGTCAATATAACCGACTTACAACGGCTTACAGACTTTACCCTAAAGCCGTGTTTGAAGGGGACATAGTGCTTATTGACACTTTAAATGTTGAACGTAAGTATCTAAAAAGCGAAATCTCATTCCACCGGTTTTTAGTGAGCATAGATTCTATAGATTCTAATAACGATTGCGATTATTACAATTATCGACGATCTATAGAGTAAACCGTATTGACATATAAGATTAAGCTTAACTTCGCGTAGGTAATAAGAACAAAAAATTTAAGTTCCGCTATCGGAAGTCTTTATAATTTCTTGGTTTAGGACCTGAATGTGTATTTAATTTATCAAGGTATGGAGGTATGGGTAAGGAGGTACCTAAGTTACCTACAGTTTTGTCTTCATCTGACTATAGATATTTTATAGAGCTAATAGATAATGATTTATTTATCATCTACGACCTCTGAGCCCCGACGAAAATCTAACATGAGTATTATACCGAAATGTGGCGCACTAAGTACCACTTAGACATATATTAGTCACGGAGTGAATAATTGCTTCGTAATAGAGCAAGCCCTCGGTGGCACGGGCGCAAAGGGGCGGTAAGAAGCCAAATGGGCTTGCAATCGACAACACTAATTTGTTTCCAGTATTACTTGTAAGCTAATTGCTTTGCCGATATTTTTATTTATTTATTAATACGAGTAACTCAACGACGCTAAACAAACAAGCATATGGTTCGATGATAAGCAGTTACCGTACCTTATGAACCGCTTCGACTCCAGGGGATTTACGAGTAAACTATGGGGGTTCCATTTTATGATTCTGCTCATGGGACCCTAAAACCGCTGTTTTTAAACTTGATTACATTACCTACTGTAATGAGTATGTAACAGTTATATAAATGTTCGATGTTCGTGTACCAACTAATTAATTAGGAACAAACTAGAACCTATTTGGCGCAACACATTTGAAGTATATTGGCTCGCTAGTTTTACAAGAAAAATAAATGTAGCATGTAGAATAACTATGCAAATTACATACATATAGCATTACACCATAACGTAAATCACATAAGTAATCAAGATTATGATTATCAAGAAGTTTATAAAATTCGCAATATTTCATGCTTAATTACATTATATTCCTATTTAGAAACTACCGTTATTCAAGTTAATGTCTCGTCATTCAAGCATGATATAACTAGCCGCTTTCATCCGCTCATTCTGTTAGATTTAATATGATGTAGTTGCGAAGCAAGTAGCAGCAAAGTGTTAATTCGTTTGGACACGCCATCCTAACATTACCACACTCCCCGCACCCCGCACCACTTGTTATAGTTTTCCGGGTGTCACATAAACTAATGAATATGATGATTTCAATATTTTCTAATTGTCTGTCATGGTTGGCGTAATTCAAATTAGGAGAGTCATATTATTACGGAGTCTTTAGAAGCTACACTTAGAAGTGCTACGTCGTAGCACGTCGTAGAACCTTAAATATGTGTACAGCGATAAAGGGCACGCAACTGCCTTTGTTGTATAGTATTTATTTTTTTGGCCTCCGTTTGCCAAAATGGCAAAAACGGAACTCTTATAGTTTTTGTAATTTTGCGAAGCTTAGTTGTTGGTGACGTCACTTAGGAGGCTGGGGATAAATACACACACACAATGCCCTCGCCGGAATACGAATCCGGTACTTCCATATTATATATAATTTACTTAAATAAATAGCTATCGCAAACGCGCATTAATGCCGGAGTCACACCTGTATGTTTTTACGTGAGTATTTGAATCCGGAGTTATTCTAAGTAATAAGATAATAAATTCACCTCTCATTCTGTCATCGGTGTATGTCTGGCCTAAGAAATATCGTGTTAGGCTTACAGAAAATATTAAAAGCATTTTTGAATGCACCCTCCCAGATAGCCATTATAATTACGTATACAAACCTATAGGTAAATCCCTGATCTTTTTAGTTAAGCTTTTGGTAAGAGCTTCCCCTAAGGGCATTTTCCGGTCTCCAAGCAACATACGCGCCCCTGCAGGGTAAGGGTCCCACAAATTTGAATGTCTTTATATGTATTAAAACCCAATCAGACGATACACATTGGGTTTTATAACATGTGTTTGAACGCGTATCTCGTAATATTTTACTTAGTTAAATGTATTTTTACCTGGACATTCGATCGGGTGGTCGGTAATGCAGTCTTCTGGTTTGGACCATTCCAGAAACCTGAAACAAATTAATTGGAATATAATTTATAAATATGTTAATATAAATATTCATAACATTAAAGGTTAAATTATAAAACTCGCTTTCTTCTGTATTCGTAATTTTACCAGTATTAGCATTTCGTGACAACTTTTTTATTTATTAAATTATTAGAGTCCTGTACTAAAAAATCTGGTGTGAAATTCATGTATTTCGTTTCAGAAAAACCACGGTATTATTAAAAATCAGTAGCAACTATTATAGAGATGAAAAGCTTCGAAATCTATTTATCACATTCAATCACCTTAATGCGCTTTAGATGCAGTTTGGTTTGGGAGCATTTATACGAGTATTACAACTGAATTCAGTTCGTGAAGGAGTATTAATCGCAGTAGCATTCGATCGTCTGCAATAGCTTTATGTTTTGAATTGAAAAGCGGTCAATGGTCTAGGCTAGGTTATTGAACGCTGGACCAAACCATTCCAATTTGTCGCCTCTCTACAAAAAGCAGTTAAGATCTCTATTAATATACAGATTCATATGAATTTGATTGCATTAATCATACATAGCCAATTACAGGAAGTATTGTATTGAGCGATTAACAAATTTATGGGGAGAAGTTACAGTACTATGTAGCCACCTAGGCGGAGTGAAAGATTTGAATACTGAATAAAATTAAACAACGGATTTAATTGCAGGTCCAATCACGTATAAAAATACTTTCAATACTAAAGAACTGAAATTAGAAAACTGATTGACGGTATAATAATAATATTTCCAATATCGAGGCTTTCATTGATAGTGTTTTTTAGCAGCTAACACTTTTTATAAGGGTAAATACCATAGCGTCACGTAAGAGACAAAAAGTTGATGTTTACATGGAACGTTTATCTAATCGAACAGAATGATCAGAACGAAACAACATTACGCACATAATAATGATAATATGTAAAAACCCGATGAGCAAGCCAGACAAGGAATTAATTAAACATTCGAGCCCCGTGCCGCCATTTTATCACTCGGAACTTCAGTTTTAATGTTTCATTCGCTTCACATCCGAATGCAGTACCCGTTTCATATTTAAAGTCCTCGCTGATAAAATATAATATTTAAAATGTCCGAATAAAATTGCACTGATAAGAACATGTCGAAATACGTTGCCGCACTTGCTGCTGTCACGTGCACTGCAGTCATGTTTAATTTAATATCATTCATTCAATATTTTTTATCTGTCAATGAATGGGTATCTGATGTCACTTGTTATATGATAATTCAAAATTTATTGAAATTTGCTGCTACGCGAGGAAATAGTTGTTAAAATGAATTCAACCTTTATATTTCTACTACGGTACGCATTGGAAAAGTAATCTGTAAATTAATTTAGGGTTTAATCTAACACCAGCTGTCCGTTGAGCTAGCCTGTATTTACTTATGTGGATTTGCATATTAATTTCTTGGCTATTTCAGAAAAAGAGTTTACCTAATACCAAATTATCTATTTTGTGTACTGCATGTCATCTTAATCAGTGAAGCACGTAACCGTGACATATTGCGAAAAACTATTTACTCGTCTTGCTTTTACGTGAAATATAATCTAACGTATATACTTAAGTTAGTGTCAGCGTCCGTAGGCTAGGTTAGTAGCGACCCTGTTTATGAAGCTGGATGTTCCGGGTTCGAATCCCGGCGATTATTTGTGTATTTATTTATCACAAATGTTATGTGCTCTTTGGTCGTGGCTTATACAGGGTGTAATCGTTAAGTGTTGCCAGGCCATAATTCCGTAAATATAGCAGATACCAGAAAACTTCTAACTGATATCGAAAGTACGTTACCCAATGAGTAAAATTACACTAAAAACTTTTTTGAAATAAAATCAGAAATATCTCAAATATTAACTTCAAACCCTTCCATACATACATTTAGTATGTAACCGTTCATTCAAAGAGTAGTTTAATACGAATATTTTTTTTATTTAAGAATAAATGTTAGATTAATTATTTCATAAACGGTAGTATTATTATTTTATTACAATGTATTCGTACAAATAACGAATCTCTAACAGTTTTATCTGTTATGACACCCGACAATTTTTAAGGCTGGTCGTCATACTAAATGTATGGAGCGTTTTAACTTAGTATTTTTAATATTACTCCATCTATTTAGAAACAGTTATTAATGCAATTTTACTCGTTGGCTAACGCACTTTCGATATCAGTTGGAAGTTTTCTGATATCTGTTATATTTACGGAATTATGGCCTGGCCACACTTAACGATTACACCCTGTATATATCTTCGCCTGGTTACACCAGAAGCCTTAATTGAGCTTACCGTGGGACTAGGTCGATTGGTGTAAGATATCCCAAGATATTTATTTATATTACTTAACAAACAAATTACATCTTTAGAAACATGTAACGCATCTACGATACGAATATTTTCGATTTATTACGATGCATTATCTAAAAATTACATAACAGCGTCTATTTTCTTGTCAAATTTAAGATCCATTAAAATAGGTCAACCATAACATTAAACATGATACTGCTGCGGCAGTAAACCGTAACATGTAACTATTACATAAAGCTACGAAACGATTCCAGTTAAATTATATTGAGGACGAGTTGGTCCGCGGACGCAGTTATCGCGATTCAGGTGACCCACATGAACGTCGGGTAATGTGTGTATGTCGGCTTAGGATAGACTCGTCTTTTAGGCCAACCAAAAGCGAGTTGATACGATGATATTGTATATAGGTACCTAATTGATAGCTCGGCTATAAGAACGAACAAAAGATAATGATTCCCGTGTAAGGCACTGGCGTTTATTTTTGTGTTTATCACAAATATGTGTTCCTTGTTCATGGTTTCCCTGGCATTTAAGTATCTATAACCACCACATAGGTAGCAATATATGTAGGTATATATATCATTGCAAAGTATTTACAATATTAGCCTTAATAATTGTGCTTATCGCGGGACTAGGTCAATTTGTATAAGATTATTAAGATTGTGCCATGATATTTATTATTTATAATAAATTTAGTTCAACGTTTGACACTTTTAAGTGTTTAACCATTGCACACGAGGTCATTACCTTTTGATTAAGTAGGTTTGCACGAACAAACAAAAGATTCTGTTGTTATAGCACTTGCAGTGCAGTAGGTATTAAAAATTACTGTGGCTCAGACATAAATAATTGCCTCCAATGCCTTGATTATTTATGCTATGAACAATGATGTAAATAAATAGGTACGATTCCGTCATTAAAGCTCTGTGAGTTCTATCCCACACGAAAGAATGACTGCTAGGACCGACATTTCGATGATCGGCGTTGAAGTGACAGTCGATCGGCGCGTCCTCGAGCCGCCGAGGATGCCACATAAACGTTTGTTTACGATCACTCAGAATTGCGGTTTTCCAGCCACACCTGTGGCTGCAATAAAATGCTTTATAGCTAACAAAATGGGTGACACGAAGTTTTAAACGATTCAACATTTCGGTGTCGTAAATCTAGCTTAACATACGTTTACACAATTTGTGTTGACTGTTATTTTTAACTAGTTACATTTACGCGTATTCACTATCGGAGCGTAACTAGCGTAAGTAGGTACGTTCTAAAAATGATAGTCCTTAAAATCCTTATTTAACACCCTTTTTAGATTTCTATGATAGTGAGTGCCAGTCGAAAGTAGGGTTTTATTTTATGTTTATTTTTTGTTTTATTTAGCTTTAACTATTTGTGTCACGGGTATCCGTTACCAGTCGTTGAAATATGAACACTAATATATTATAATTACGATTCGTTTTTAATTATATGTACTATGTGATCATTATAGTTGACCATTAAGACGAAAAGGTTTAAACAATTATGGTTTTATTTAGATTTCTTTATCATACGTATTTCTATCGGTATCTACTACTTTTAAAATGTTAGAACTAACAGTTTTATTAGTAAGTATCATGACTATTTACATTTCACTAAAATGAGAAGGATGAAAGTGCGGTAGCTATGTCACATAATGACGACAATTTTAGGGAATATTTGTAGTAGTAGGCTCTCAGTTCAACTACCACGCTCTAAGGTCACAAGATAGCTGAAGAGACGCTTAAACTGTAATATCTTTATCCCTCAGCCCTGTAATTTCTATTAAAATTTAAGACCTCGGACCTCATAAAAGATCTCATCGTTCTAAATCCCTGAATATAAAGTCGAGGATTTTTATAACCAACGAGTGTAGCAAAATGAACAAATTTTAACAATTATCAGAATTAGCTACTTGGACCGTGCTCGACGAAAGCAATAGGTGCATTTTGGCATAACTGTCAAAGGAAAAATAAGTAAACAATGTAATTATTAAAAACACTTCTTATAAAATTTTACCAAATTAGACAATTGTGAACGATATACATATTGTCAATAACATATGTAAGTAAACGTAGGTCTTTTGACTGTGATCTTTCTTGTCACTAAAACGGGATAGCGTACCAACACCAGGGAAAACACTTTTCAATTGGAGACGCAAAAGAGAAGCAAACATTTAGGGTTAGCTGGGCATGTACTTGAGGTTCAAGAAATCCGAAAAAGCGAAATGATTAAAGTTCGAGTGATTCGGCAGACCTCTGTTACGGTGATGGCACTGATGGCGTACAAAACAACCGCGACCGTAAGTAGATTTTTATGTTTCGATGCAGATTAACAAGAATCCATCAGGACTGCAATAACGTAATTCGCCAAGATTAAATTAAATATCAAATTAGTCCTTTTAAAGTAACATTTTAAGATTAGGTGAATACTTTTTTCTTCTTATGGCAATGATCCATTTATTTCTTTGTTTTCCTTTCCATCATGCTATTGGGAACCGATAAAATTTACAGTAGTAATTATACAATCAATGACAGCCAAATTTTTCTATTTTTATCTTAATAACTTACGTATAAATTCTGTTCAAAACCATACGTTTGACAACAGCTCATGTCTAAAGCGAAGTGTACATTTTAGCCGCAGCGAGCACTTTGATCATTTGTGGTACCCCCAGCACCATCACCGCTTTGCACGGTGCTAATAGATACGTATACAGTCATCGGTAATAGTATCATGTGCTAACTATGAAAGCTGCATAACTAAGTATCTAACACGATCTTATTTTTACTGATATAAGAGCGTGTCACATATTTCAGCAGCCTTTCATATAGTATGATAGTATTTCCGGTGACTGTACTTGCACATTTTACAAACAGGGGCCAAAGGTATCTGACGAGAATTAACTAAAATCAACTATGTAACTCTAACGCTTGATAATCTTTGGCTTCGCGTTTTGCTTCTATTTACCATGTATAAGCCGTAGTATGATCAATAAATCGTAGACGTGCCGTCCCATTCCCATATCCTGGCCGGAGCTCCAGTTTAATCGGAACAATGAAGATAGTTGCCTGCGTTGATTGTAATTCCTGCGATCGATGTGTGTGAACCAGTTTAATTCGCTTTGTTAATAAACAAAGTTACACAGTTCGGAATAACCGAATAAAATTGAGCGCACAGTCGAAAATGTGTTACCCGGTGCCAGAGATACCAGCAGTCGGACTGCGTTCCGATTCCAATCAAGCAAAAATGTTTTCTTTACATTTTCAGAAAAAATGTCCCTGGGAACGGAAAATACCATCCTGCATCTCGATATTCTCGATAGTTAGGCCTAATACGCAAAGGTTGAATAAGTTGAATTTCGAATTATTTATATTATTAGACACTTAAAATTTTATAGTTGTTGATAGGTAAGTGATTGGCCAGGAAACCTACATTGTTGAACCAATTTAAGTACGTATACTCAGCATCAAAATGATGGAGGCCGAAAGCGCCTATTCTAAACAAAACTAACTTTTGTCTTTTTGATAGGCACATATTTGTACATAATTTGATGATAATTGTATCTTAATTGATTAGTGCTGTAAGAAGGGCAAATATTTGTATTTTTTTTCATGAATATTAGTATAGGTATATATGTATACATGTTTAACCGCGATTAACCAACGGGTTTCTTCATTTACAGCACGGTTCAATTCTCCGGAGAGTCATTAAAACACTGGATACCTGTAATTCCTGAACGACTTTAGACTGTCCTAGTTTTCGAAGAACGTAGGTATGTATTTCATTTTATTGCAACTATTGCAATCGACTATAATTCACTGTGCCAACTCAGTCAGTGAAATGAAAAACTGCCCACTGAATAGCTAAACAATAAAACCGAATAAACTAAGCCGACCAGGAAGGCTTTCATTTCGAAGAATAAAAGAGGACTTAGAAGTTTATTTCTCCGAGTTGCTGATTATCCTTGGACAAATCTTATCTGACGTCTATTCTTTGGTAGCAATTATATAATAAAGCTTCATATTTATACATTAATCGGAGGAGTAACATGCATTGTTATTATGTTACTATTTGATATATTATATGTAACTGTATACAACGGACATTTTTTGTAATAATCAAAATAATATATGTACTCGTATGTAATATATATGTATTTAAATTCAAATGTATACGAAATCGGTATTCATGTAGAAGTAATGCATTTTACAATAAAAAGGTGAATTAATAGAGCCAATTGAAAATAAGTAACTAATTCTAGGTGAGCTTTTTAGGAATCATAATTATTTTTATTTTAAACTCGATCGTAGCGGTTGATTTTGCGATCATCAACGCGATTCGCGTTGATGATTTCCGCGTGATGGTGATGGAAGAATACTTACATTTGTCACCACCACTGACCCGTGGGTGTCGTAAGAGTCGACTAAGGGATTGAACTGTCAACGAATATTCGTTTATAAAATATTTATTAATCTACTCGTATGGATGCCTCCAAAACTATAATGTACCTATTTTGCATGAAACATACCAAAACAATGGTTACTTGTGTGGGACTAGTGACTAAAATTTTATGAGTTCGAAATAGGGCAGGAGTGCTAGGCCTGTACTGAACAATAAGGTTATTAAGTGGAAATAAGTAATGAAGGGTATTTAAAGAGCCGGGAGCGCAGCGCCGCTGCGCAGTGCCTTATCGTCCCGTCCTCGCAGCAGCAGCCCGCTGCCACCACAATCTGATTTGCGGAGCGGGCGTCAACAGTGCAGAAATAACTGCCGGCATTTTGCACAATTTAATGCCCTTGCATTGTGCGAAACGGTTGAATATATTAGATTGATAGGCTAAGCAAGCTATATTAAAAATAATGTGGTACTTTATTTCGTAATGATTACTGCACTGGTATGTTACGATTATGAATCATTGCGCTACTCGTTAGTTATGGATTAACACCCATTGAGTTTATTCCACATGGTCCATGACGAAATAGAGCCACCGAAACCGTACTTGTGATAAATATTGGGGCTTAGCCAATATTAAAAAATACGGTACAATGGTAGGTATTTTTCGGTTACTGGTAACAACAATGTTTAATTATACTGTAAACATTAGAACAAATTTAAGGCGTACTAAAAAAGTTTATTGTTATAATTTAAACGCTCGCTTCATTATGGCGTCCTGAAGAACGAAATGATTACAGGTTTAATAGTCGCGGAAGTTATAATTTATGAAGCATGAAAATATTTAATGTTTACAGCGGGGAGTTTTTCAACAGCAAGAAATGCAAATGTAACGAAGTCCGCAGCTCTTATCAGATGTCCACAAGGCGCTGCGCTGACTCAAAAAACTTATTTACTTCAATGCCTTTGCCTCTCGCTCCAGTAATTCGAGTTATTTCGATTTCGACATCGGCAAACTGACGCCTCTCTTCGATAATGGGGAAGGAAATTAATTTTCTTCAAGTCGATAAAAACAGATAATAACTTTTGGTAGTAGGTCCTTTTTGGAGATTGTGGCCGCCCTTTTGAAATAAGAAAATCTGTAGAAACATTACTGATTGATTTACCAACCTACATAAATATTTAACACCGTTTAACACTGTTAATATAATACTAAAGTCACTTCTAATATCATGCATACATCATGTATGTACACTTCAGAACGTAGGTATATCCGAGTCACAGACATTTTAGTTGACAACATATTTTTGGAATAGACCGAACCTATTCTTAGATTTTATGTAGTGAAAATAAATCATATTAGTTGTTGTGTTATTATCATGACAACTCCAATAACTAATGTAAGAAACTTTTATTCTTATTACTAACTAATTGCAAGTTATCAATTCATCTGCAGAGCACTTAGTAGCGGGTGGCAGCGTCAGATAAGCGACAGAAATATTTTCTCATTAAGTGTTCAATTACTAATGCTTTCATATTTCTGAATAAGATAAAGACACTTTAACGAGCAGACAAATGACAGAAATGGTCATATTTTTACTTTTGTCACATTCATATAATGTGGAAACAGGCCAAACAGGGAGGGAAACATATTCCCTCTGTTTTATAAAGGTGCTATGACAGCGATCTGCCCCGACATGTCCCGGTGAACGTAGAGGCACGTGTGAACCAAATCATGCAGAAAGTCGTGACCGAGTCAAAAGAGTCCCGGTGGCTCTCCCGGAATTAATATGGCTCATAATAGCTTTTGGCACAGACGCTGTGCTTACTTATTCGGCGTTCACGTAAAAAGTAAGGTGACGGCATTATTTGACTATGCTGTGCGTGTGATGTATATTTGATATAATGAGCATTAAAAAAAGCGTAGCCGTGTTTGCATAGCGAATCGGCCCTTTCACCAAATGCTTACATTATTTATTTTTTATATCCTCTAATGACAAATATTATTTACTGTAAATTTGAGCTTTCTGTCTTTGTTATTTTCTGAAATATGGTTTTTTTTTCATATAAGTTGACGGGTGATATCTTAAAAATATACTTTTATTATGTTGTCTAATAGTACGGTCAAATCGTATATTAAACTCGCAAAACATGTAGTAAAGCTGCATTTTTGGTATGTTATTTAGACACCATAGGGCAGTATAAAACCACATTTTGCAAGCAAAAAAAAGTTGTGCTAGCTGCATTATACGTGAAAAACTGTGAAATTTACTGTCTATTTTTAATTTCTGATTTTTATAAAAAAAGCCTTACGTTTTTTGACAATATGTATCAGGTAACGTTTAACGATGAATGAATTTGTAACAAGATGAGATAACATGCATTACCGTAGGTCTTATAGTTTCAGAGATTCGAGACTTCAAATAGTACCCTGTTTTGTAAACTAGATAAAATGTTGAGTTTTGCGAACGTTTTCGGTTTAATATCGCCTTACCTAATTATACTACGAAAAACATGAAATAATTATCTTATAGCGCAATTAATATTCTTTCATTTAAGGGTAAAATCAGGTCAGTAAACTTTGTGATTGAAACTAAAAACGCGAAATTCAAAAAGCAGGAGGTCCGCTATCTAAGTTTTTCATACAAATCGCAAGTCGTGTTGCGAAGCTGCAATTTTAGTATATTATATAGGCCCTATAAGGACGTACAAAAATGCATATAACAAGAAAAACAAACAAGGAATTTCTGCATAGGTTGAAAAAAACTGAAAAAATATTGGACTTCTTTTACTTTTTGACGTTTAATTATCAAACTATTATCTTTTTGATACTAATTGCTACAAAACTTAGAAAGAATATGAAATTTGAAAGGATTTGAGCTACCTTGCATTACCCTAAATTATATAGATTTAGAGAAACGACGTTTCAAAATGTGCCCTTCATTAAGTTAAGAAAATAAATGCATGTTTTGAAGCCTCGTATACCCCCAACTATAAGACTTACAGTAATTGTTATCGGCTCAATTTGTTCCAAATTTAATGTAGTTATTGTCTACAATTACTTTTTTTTTCTTAGCGCGAACGTTTTGCCAATATTTAGTGAATAGCTTTAACGTAACCTAAAATTTGTTTATGTTTTGATAAAAGGGCACTTTATGAAATGTCGTATCTCAAAATATATATAACTTACGGTGATGCAACGTAGCTCAAATCCTTTCAAATTTAATGTTCTTTCTTAGTTATATAGCAATCAGTATCAAAAAGATAATAGATTTTTAGTTAAACGTCAAAAACTAAATAAAGTGCGATTTTTTTTTCGTTTTTTACGTCCTATGCCCCAATTATTTTTTTGTTTTTCTTTTAATATGCATTTTCGTGTATATCTATAAGGCCTTTATAATATACCAAAATTGCAGCTTTGCAACTCGACTTGCGATTTGTATGAAAAACGGGCCTCCTGCCTTTGGAATTTCGGGTTTATACTTTCAACTACAAAGTTCACTGACCTAATTTTACCCTTAAATTAAAGAATATTAAGTGCGCTATAAGGTCATTATTGCATGTTTTTCGTAGCATAATTAGGTGAGGCGATATTAAGTCGAAAACGTTAGCAAAACACAAAATTTTATCTAGCTTACAAAAAGGGGTACTTTTTAAAGTCTCGAATCTCTGAAACTATAAGACCTACGGTAATGCATGTTAGCTCAACTTGTTGGAAATTTATTAGTCTTTAAACGTTTATTTACATATGATATCAAAAAACGTAAGGTTTTTTAAATAAAAAACAGAAACTAAAAAATGGCCGTAAATTTCGCAGTTTTTCACGTACTACCCAGCTAGCACAACTTTTTTTTGCTTGCAAAATATGGTTTTATACTGTCCTATGGTGTCTAAACAACATACCAAAAATGCAGCGATACTACTTGATTTGCGAGTTTAGGGTAAAATTATGTACGATTTGACCGTACTATAATTGGAACAGAAATTAAGAGATTTTATCAATGACATTAAATAATAAATGGACGCACAGAGCCAAACAGAAAAACCAAGAAAAGTGGCACTAAAAGTCATTTCTATCATGTTTCAGTGGAAGCTAATAACGCTCACTTACAATTAACTATAATAAAAAAACTTAAAGAATAAAAAACTTTGTGAAGTGAGCAATAAGTGTCAAAGGGTTTAGCAGCCTTACCGAACAAGAGGTGCCTTTCCCCACGGATGAGGTCAATATTTTAGGTGGTGTACTAGCAGGACCTAAGAATACTCCATGCTTAATATCAGCTCTAGATCTTCTTTTGTTTCAGAGTTATTCAAGATAATGTAAAATATACAGGGTGTCGTTGAAAGTGGCATATTTCGTAAACTATTCAAGTTAGATCAACCAAACAAAATTGTGTTTGATAACAATAAAATAAACTACAAAATGCATATTTTTAACCTGCATCTTGTCCTTATTTTTCATAATAAAAAAAGGTTTCTTGTTTTTTTTTCCATATTTTTTTTTATTTCAATCGGAGGTACACCTACAAAAAAAATATGCATACATAGCCACTAATGTCCACTGTATACATAAATAAAAATATTTCCGTAAATCATCGTGCGTCATGCCAAAAAAAATTTTTTTTCAGAAGTAGTCGTTACTGGCATACAAATAAAGTACCAGTGCAGTGTGAACATAAGTTAGTGTGTAGGTATACAATCTCACGACACTTACCGCACAAAATATCATTGACGTAAATTGACTTATTAATCAATCAATCAATCAAGCCATTTATTTCCAATAAAAGTTACATTAAATTTGTATACATGCATATTTACATAGCGTCGTTGAGATTGCCAATTCCGTTATGTGTAAATTTCAAATTTGACAAAAGAAGACTATAAAGTATAAACATAATATATGTCATTTGGATTGATTTTTCAGTTCCTGAAATCGTGCACATAACGGAATTGGCAATCTCAACGACGATAGATTAATTAAATAAATTATTAATAATATTAAAATTATAGCACTGTTTGCAACACTTCAATTAATTAAATTAAATTAAATCATTCCATTCTTTAACATAATTATTTTAGTGACTAAATACTATATTTAATTACTATTGGATGTCCATTTCTGGACGAAGGCCTTATTAATACATTTGCTTTATAAAAGAGAGATAAACATTTGACACATAGTATTGTTTTCGACATTTGATTTGTTGCATTTTCTGTTGGAAAATGGAAAAAATTAAGTTTAAGTCTTGTGAAAAAACGTTAAAAAATATATGTGGAAAGAAAAAATGCATACAAACTGGACAAGAGGCTGATTTATATAGCAAATGCACTAATAAGTCAATTTACGTCATGATATTTTGTGCGGTAAGTGTCGAGAGATTGTATACCTACACACTAACTTATGTTCACACTGCACTGGTACTTTATTTGTATGCCAGTAACGACTACTTCTGAAAAAAAATTTTTTTTGGCATGACGCACGATGATTTACGGAAATATTTTTATTTATGTATACAGTGGACATTAGTGGCTATGTATGCATATTTTTTTGTAGGTGTACCTCCGCGTGAAATAAAAAAAAAATATGGAAAAAAAAACAAGAAACCTTTTTTTATTATGAAAAATAAGGACAAGGTGCAGGTTAAAAATATGCATTTTGTAGTTTATTTTATTGTTATCAAACACAATTTTGTTTGGTTGATCTAACTTGAACAGTTTACGAAATATGCCACTTTCAACGACACCCTGTATATTTTACATTATCTTGAATAACTCTGAAACAAAAGAAGATCTAGAGCTGATATTAAGCATGGAGTATTCTTAGGTCCTGCTAGTACACCACCTAAAATATTGACTTCATTCGTGGGGAAAGGCACCTCTTGTTCGGTAAGGCTGCTAAACCCTTTGCGAACAACACCGCAAAATAGTAGAAACTTTTTATGTTTAAGGAATAAAGATGCGGAGCAAAAGGACCGCAATATTTACTTCTGCAGCCCATTTTTTGGGGCCATTTTTTTGAGCTGTTTGGGGATCCACTTATATATTCTAAATCAATGGATTTTACATAAATACTCCAATTTCAAAGTACCTCCCTACGTTTCAATGCTCATATCATAATCTTATAGCTCTATCATTGTCAATATTTTTTGTATAAATATGAAATTCTTGACATGTTGGTACTTACGTGATATAAACTAAATCCTGTTTCGACATAAACAACACGCGTAAATAACATTTATATCGCCCATTCAAACTGTGTTATAGCTACTGACTCGGTAGTGGCAGGTAATAAACACGGGTATTGCCACGTGTAACTTGCTTCAAAGACCGTCTGTCGAGAACAAATGTTGTCAGCTGCTACATAAAGGGAAGTGTGCCACCCTCCTTCTAAATATTGAGGATAAATACTTCAAAGTATTCAGATAGCTAGTTCCAATTATACAGGAGGGCCCATTTCTTTGTGAGTGTCGACCGAAAAAGGTGGGTCGCTACATTAAGCTAACAATAGTACATGTAAGCGTGAGGAAAGGATACTTTTAAGGATGCACATCCATTTCGATCAAAGGAAGGGTCACGTGGGAAGTATAATTTGATGTTACGATACAGTACTAGAGGCGCGTGTCTGAAACTGAACTTTAGTTCAGCATCAGCATGATTTCATCATCATCATTTGTATGTATGTACCTATAAATAACTTTATTGCGTAATAAACAAGTTTACAGAAACCTAAAAAAAACACCGAAACAACAGTAAATTTAAGAATATGTACCAAGGAAAGCTCTAGTGGGCTTGTGATGGTTGAGAGTTATCTCCTGTCGCGAGTTTTGTCACTCTCTCACGTACTTGCTTGTGACAGCAGCAGACTTATCTGCGTAGACAATAAAACGGTGATCAGCAAATATTTATTCTTCTTTTCGCGGGTATTTGGTGCACTACATACATGTTGAATCATTGGATAAGGTAGTCGTGGTTATAACATTTTATAACATTGTTTTAATAAGGTAAGGGCACCAATTGACGGCGTATGCTATATCGCCATCTATTTATAAATAAACTGAACTAAATAAACTAAACTCAACTAATTAACCTCCTAATTTGGAAATCGTGCCAAAACCAACCTTGTTAAAAACAGATTTTTTATTTTTTGAAGGTCTGGAATTTTGTTTACTTTTGGTCTAGGTGGTGGCAGTGAACTATATTCCAAGCATCTGGTCACTAACTTGACTTTTGTGCAAGAAAAGAAAAATATCTGCTTTGCCCATACTGTCAGGACAGACCCAAAGCTAAATCGCTTTGGGTCTGTCCTGACAGGATTTGTGTGAACGTTGGCGACATTGACCAAACTTTGAGATTTTAATGTGATTCTTATTATTTACAATATACCCCTGACTATAATTTGTCAGAAAAAATGTTGTGTTTGAGAAATAAAATAAGCCGGTGTTAAGTCTATTTTTTAAACTGGCAACTATTTTCCGGCTTATGCGCTAATAACTCTGATGGTATTTTTGTTTCATGAACTGTAACTTTAATTACAATGCACCAATGTTAGCAGTTAATGTATTTTTTTAACCTTCATCTATCTAAGAATCCAAAGAACAAAGTCCGGCATATGAAAAGTATGTACGATTTCTTATTTTCGAATGCAGTATAAGGGTATGACATCATGCTAGTTTCCATAGAAATCCTTAAATGAGTTTGACAGCTGTAATTTCAACAAACAACGGCTTATAACTGATTTGTTTAGCCGTTGTTTGGATTTTAATGGAGTCCTATTAGCGGCCGACTAAGCAAATGAAATATCCTTGTAGGGTACTGCAGCCATGAAGTACGATACTAAAATGAAACCATATTCGAAGTCATATGTAGCGTGAATGTGTGAAGTAAATAGATGTAGAGTTGTACATATACGCCTTGAACCAGATAATAATATACAGGGTGGGCCCTGTAACTAAAGCAAAAAATCAAATGGAAGACTCCTCTGACTGCCTCTAGTTATTCGCAAAAGGTCCCAGTGTTTTAAAGTTATCCATTAAGGAGAAACAATATGTTAAAGTTACGACCTATGAGTGATGTATCTAGGTATCACAACATTGTACCTTATTAATGATTAAACATATTGGTAGTTCAGTGGACATAAAACAAAATAAGCTAAAAAGTTTTTTGAACTCATGGTTTTTTAACTGGTTTAGCAAAAAAAAATTTTTTTTTTGTGTTACACCGATTTAACTTTTTTGGTATAAGTCGACTGCAGTAAAACTACATAAAAAAAAAGTTTTTTTTTTTTTTTTTAAAGTTTTAACTATTAAATTATGACTATTTATTGGGTTATTAGTGTACCGTTTCATTTTTTGCTCCTATTACAGGCTACACCCTGTATAATTTTGTGTCTCTATTATTTTAACATAATAAAACAAAATTTTATAGGTATATGTACGGAACCAAAAATATTACTTCATCCTATGGCTGTTAATAGGACCTTCTTCGCCTGTATTAGGGTCTCAGCCTGTGTTTTAATGCGTTAATGAGTGTCTCGCACTTTTTTGCTTCATATTTTTTTATTTATAGTTGCCTAAAAGAACCAAGAAAACTTACAAAATTGAAATGTTCAATAAACATGCTTTGAACAAACCAATATTTCGTTATCCACAAATGTATGCTTAATAAAATTTGCATTTTTGCAAGAAACTTTCTCAACTAGGTGCATCGTTAAGTAATAGGTGCAGATTCAGATTCTTAATTGGTAAAATATACATTTTACAGGTCATAATTAATTATCATTACATTCTTATATGAGTAGGTACATACATCACAACATGAATATGTGGGTCATTGTCAGATTTAGGTTATCGTATTTTCGGTGGACATACCTAAAGTTAAGGAATTCCGGTACAAATTTTGGGATAAAACAATTAACGGTACAACTAGATTCCCCGGTCTATAGCCCTATGCAATCAAATCGTAACATACATTTATAAAAGCGGTTAACTTTTGACCACCGGGTGGACAACTTCTGTTTTTCGGACTGACAATGACCCATGTACATAAAATATGTTTCGCATTTGTTTTATTTTTTATTTTTAATAATGCTAATACCTTATACATAGATCGGAATGAAACCATTAAAGGATAAACGAGATCGAATGACCGTAAGTATTATCAAGCGAAACCATTTCTAAATAATCCTGATCGGTTTACGGGCTTTGACTTGATGAGTGTTGTTTGGCTTCAGTTATTTGATGTCAACAAGGAACGGGTTACGTTTTGTTTGCCAAAGGAAAACCTCAAGTCATAATGTACATTAACATGAAATTCGCACGCGTCGTCAATTCCCGCCATTACGGAATTAAAGCTCTATCCTATATTCGAATTAAATACGAGTTACGAGGAGCGAGGGACGCTCGCAGTCGTGTGTGTAGATCGCGTCGCTTTCGAGAAACTGTAATGTTGCTATTTGGTGACAGGTGAACTGACAGTAAGTGCATATTGAATCGACGCACGATAAAGGAATGAACTGACAATACTGATATTCATGCGATTTACCTGAAAAAATTGTTCTTAGTGAAAATACGTACTTAGTTACGAAGTCTAGTATATAGTACTAGCCGTTTGTTTTTCAGACAGTACTGGTTTTTACTAGGGCTCCCGATATACGTACTATTCGCCGAACCGTAGCTCCGTGTTCTTAACCCCGGCGGTACTAAGATCACGAATTTCACAGTCACGCCGAGATACGTACCCGAATCTTTGTTTGTATACGTATCTACGAATCTTGGCTTCGTTCTGGCAACGACTGCTCGTGGCATGGATCCGGCCGGACCAATTACTATGCAAACAAATAAGGCCTATTATTGAATAACAGCTTGTTTTTAAAGTACGTATTGAGTATTATACTCTGAATCGGGACGAACGGTATTTTATTGATTAGACTTGCATTTTTCGTATCGATTTAAGTTATAGAATAACGTGGTAGGTACTGTGTTCTATATAACAAGCGACGGTGTTATTTATGGATTAGAATTTATATTGTGATTTTGAATCACCAGGGTCGCGTTTTATAAAGTTACAATTTACAATTTCGCTGTTTGCCTCTCTAACGTACTCACATATTGGCTAGAAAGAGAGGCAAACAGCGAAATTGTAAATTGTAACTTTATAAAACGCGACCCAGATAGAAAAATTAAAAAAGAATTTAAAAATATTTGGCCAAATTGCTATACATAAAAGATAATACAGTCGTTCATTTAAGTTTATTACCTGACCGGGCGGCCCTTTTGTAGATAAGACCTATACTAAGAATTTGCACGCGCAAAGTAGCTAACAATAGTTTGTCTGCGATGTAATTGACCACACGTGGTAATTTTACTGATAAATATGTTAACTTGGGCTTTACCTGGTACACCTTTTGTTTGTGAAGTTGAATGAAATAGCCGCATCTTTGTTTTGATATAAATAAGCGGGGATGTTTTAGTAAATTTGAAAAGGGCAATTTCGGATTTTGGTTTTATACGTGTTTAGTCACTAATAAGATTGCAGGCCGGACAGACTTAGCGAGAGTTTAGTCGAATTTAAATTAATTGTTTTTTTATTATTTTGTTACGTTTTTGTATTGTTACTGTTGGTGAGAAGATAGCGTTTTTAAAGTGTATTAATAATGAAGATCAGTTGGGTGTGGAGTTATGCCAGCAGGGTCGATGACAAGGCTTTATGCACTTTGTGAAATGATCGCACGAACAATGAGTTTTCGTGTCGTGGTGGTACAACAGGATCGATAGGAAAGCATTTGAAAGCGGTGTACCTAAAATCTCCCGTCATCGTCACGACATCCAATGAGTTAGTATATTGTATTTTTTAATTATATTGCTTTTTAATATCCTTTTATATTTTAAAAGTTCCTTATTTTGTAGGAAATAACGCTGTAAATTTGTACATTTATGACGCATTTATTTTGTTCCTGAGGTATGGGTTTCCTAGTATAGATTAATCGTTGTCTGGTACCCTCAATATTGATTTATGTATTTATTTATATCAACTTTTTTGCACGAAAGAAAAACTTAAATTATGATATTTAGAACTAAGAAAAAATATTTACTCCGCACCGTGTTATTTTTTTTTTAACTTCCGTTCACATCTCATTATTAAATTAGGTAATTAATACATGACAATGTGTCAGTTTTTATTAATATTGAACTCAGAAAATATCTATATTTTATAATTCTGCCCTCCTTACTTTAAAAAGTAAAATATTAATATGTAAAATTTAATCTCAGTACGTATACACGTTATCATACTGAAATTAAGAACAACTAAGTTATTGCACTTTACGTTAGAAAGGCAATTAGGTAACCACTAAATTAGATTCACAAATATCACGGAACATTCTCATCCGTTTTCCTTAGTCCTTAAAGACAACGCATCGAATCGTCACTCAACAACGCGGGCGGAACGGATCTGCGTGTAATTAAGATACGTATCCCCGTGTACACGTGTATACGTAACTTTATTGATACGTAGCCGTGTAACACGCAGGAAACGGGCCTTAAAACCGTGACCGTGTAACACGGCAACGGGGATCCGGCTACGGTTACACGAAACACGGTCACGACCACGAGCCCTAGTTTTTACTGCATACCTACTGACTTGATTTATTACGAAATAGAATAATTAAAACAAATTATGAATGAACAGCAACAGGAAATGTGAAATATTAGAAGTACCTACCTAGGGTGCGCCAAAGTATTTATAAAATTGCAACTTAGATTATTGGAACTCCGAAAATTTTTCTTATACAATTTAACTTCATAATGATCGGTATTTAGAATAATCTTTGTTCATAATCATCATCACATAGAATTATTTATGTTCATAATATTGTTTTTCATACATATTTTTAGTACTAACTTTTATGTTTATATAATTTTTCACTATACTTATTTTATGCTATATATTCTAATGTTATAGGTATTTATTTTTATCTGTACTGGTTTTATGTATGAATTATTTTTGTTTAATTAAATATAAATCGTACTGTTACTGTAAACTAGCTACCTGCACAAATCAGGTTGTGGCAGAGTAGGTACTGTACTAAACGGGTTCCCTCTAAACTTTTTTTGTCCGAAACACTTAGGAAATAACAGACTAGGTATAATCTATTTTGGCATCAACTTAATGAGACAGAAACATCACTTGGCTTAAATAACAATATTTCGAATATTATTTTGTCCGAAACTATCTTGGCATATCATTAATTACGCCGAGTGTTATAAGACAGAAATTAGATTTGCATTTTTTTTTTGGGCATGTAGCCACATGTTCGAAACTTGCCTTTTTCGTCAGGCAGAATTTGCTGTGAGGGTGAAAATTTTCTGCAGTGAGCGAGCGAAGCGAGCGAACAAAACCTTCCGGGGCAGATCCGACTCGGATAGGTTAGGTTAGAAGACTAAGGCGGGAGCTTTGCTCCCGCCTTAGTCTTCGAGGTTATTTTTTTTTAGCAACCTAGAAAGTACTCAGCTCAGTAACACAGTAAGTAACGTATAGAATATTACTACTACCTCGATTATATTCAGAGGTTGTAATTATTCCTTCTCTGTTATGCTAAAACAAACTATGCCGATACTTTTTATGCACATCCAGATTATGCCTCATCATAAATAGGAGCATCGAAATTATGCTCGAATAATATTCGAACAACTCGAAATCTGCCACAAAGAAATATGCTAAAGTTGAGTATGTCACAACAGTTTCTGCACAAAGCCCATTATGACTACATAGTTTATGTTATTCATAAAAGAATTATACCACAACAGAGTGAACCTAATGGGAAAATGTTTATAAATAAACAATTTATTTCAAATAACTTTATGAGTATAGATTAATCTACTTGACGACTTTAGGAGGATAAAATTTCGAAATAAAAATCGTTATGAACATTGTAGGTAGAAGTATAATTTTTAGTAAGAAAAAAAGTATGAGAAAAAATTTTCGGAGTAATGATGATTATGAGTAAAAAACGGTATTAGTAAAAATATTCGAAGAAAAAATTGTATAAGTGCCAATATGGACCCACCTACCTAACATTATTACACCACGTGAAAATTATTCTCTTATATAGTTTAGGTTTAATAAAATATTGCTCCTGAGTAGGTCCCCTCGGGGGCAATATTTGTTCGATCATCAATAAAATAAAAAATACTAGTATTTGGTGGCACTTGTACAGTCACCATCAGATGCACCTATACATAAATATCTGAACACGACCTGACGCCTTTATTTTATTTTCATAATGATAAAAGCGTGTTGAGATATTTTATATATTATAATTGATTACCTAGATATTTTTGAGCGTTCCGGACGCTACGATATATCTGATGGCGACTGTATTAAATGTAAGCTGTCTACAGTGTTTACTTAAAAAAAAATATCTTGGGACATCTTACACAAATCGACCTAGTTCCACAGTGAGCTCAATTAAGGCTTGTGATGTGGGTAACAGGCGACGATATATATAATAGATACTTAAATACATAGACAGCCATGACCAAGGAACAAATATTTGTGATTACACAAATAATGCCCTCGCCGGGATTCGAACCCGGAACCTCCAGCTTCGTAGGCAGGGTACTAACTAGGCTACGGAGGCCGACAGACTACTTATACTTACTAACTCGTATTGTAAGTTTAGTATTCAACACAATTAACAATTACTTATAATGTAATGCTGATTACGATGCGATGGTTTTACTTTCGAGACCTTGAGCCAGCATAATGTGCGTATAAAAATATTTATTTTTATTGAGCAAATTAATTACCAGAAAGATAGCGATCCTATTCCCAGGCCATATTAAGTATGAATGTACAGGAATTATTGGATGGCTTTAAATAAGGGGCGGCGCTGAATAAATGAAAGAGCGTGAAAGCTCCGTGGGGCAAAAAAATGCAGAACTCGAGTAATTCACTGTGAATAATAAACGAAGAATTTCCGCGACGAGCCCTAACTTGGGGAAGTGGGGCTGACAAGACGAGGGTCCCATTAGACCAACCTGAATATGATATAAATATCAATTAAAGAGCGCGTCTGCACTCGACATGCGTTCTAAATTGTAACTTATGCATTTTCAAAATTTAAAACCCGTAAATCATTGTGCGTAGCTGGCTAGTATCGTGACGTGAATTTATCATAATTTAATGTGACGCGATAACACGCGGCACGCGTAAGCTCGCGAGTGTTTACGCGCGGTAGACCGCGGGTTTGCCCACAACAAAAGCTCCAGATACAAATCAAGGTTGTTTTCAAATTGGCCACGCACAAGAAAGTTCTTTTCCGAGTGAAAGCGGTCCGCAAATAAATCGTGGCTCGGAAACAATGCACGCATTGTTCACTTATAAATTGGTTCAAATAACTTACCTGTATGCTTTGAACTTTATAACTATTTTTTCAAAGTAGGTACTCGCAGAATGCACTTTTACTTTCTTTGTTAGAAGGATGTATGAAATTATATATATATGTTATACCTGTATTGTATGTACATACGGTTTAGTAGTATTGTTCGTGAACCCCTTTGAAAACATATTTCACTTTAAATGACTGTTTAGATTTATTAAATAAAACAGAGTTAGTATTATACAAATCTCGAACAAAGGACTCGCTCAACATGTAGCACACGTGCTATTGATTGGACAATGAACGGGAGGCTGAGCGAGACCTACATTCAGGAGAATACAGGTGACCTGGCACGAAAGGCTATTAACACTAGACAACCAGGAGCCTGCCACCCGGCGATATCTATTAAGCCAAGGCTTATCAATGCATTCGTAAAGCTACGTCGCCTTTCAGACAGTATTGATGGCGGAGATTAAAGAAGAGATGGGTACAATAAATGAGCAGTTTATTAAACACATTAAAAGTAATCTTCCAAGTTGACACATAATGAACACGATTTGTCGCCTAGTACACCAAAATGTGAGATCTCCTGAATATTGTTGAAGTATAATTTGATTATTTAATTACCTAAAGCGAGTTTGCTGGCTTGTGATGATGGAGTTTCATTCCAGTTTTACTGGGGTACCTATGTGAACGTATAAAAGATTACCTGAACGTAGTATTGGCTTTAGACAGAGTCGGATTCTATGGATTTTTAGTTGTTTAATAGATAGTGCTAGAAGTGCCGAAGTTAAGAACCGATACGACCAATTTGTGTGGGAGTTTTGGTTCTTGTTTGGCGGCTTTTCTAGCAGATTTTTTTTTCTACCAGAACAGGAAAAAGAACGATTGACATCAAAAAAATCAGTTTGTCAAAAATTACCATTGACTTACATCCTGAATGTTTTTTCAAAAATCTGTAAACGCCAATCTTCATTCGTTTAAAATCGAGGGAAGGTCTTCTAAGATCATTATCGAGTAGCTAACTACTCTGGATCTGGTAGCTGCCCTCACTGACCCAAAAATAATTTACATCCTGTATAGGCATTAGGCATGCAATTTATACGTATACCTATATGTATAAATATATCATTTTGCATCGCAATCCTTATTATGTATTAGAATTAAATAAATCTTGGGATAGTCTTACACAAATCGAGCAGAATAAAACAGAGACATTCTATTTTAGGGGACAACTCTAATTGTTTATAAAATATTTTTAGAATTATATTTTTTAATAGTAAAACTATTTACTGTGTTCTTACATGAAATTAAATATTAGATATCATATACCAATGGAAAAATACTCTTTAGTATAATATATGACATCAGATGTCATGTATTGAAATATATATGCACAGTTATTCAATTAAGAGTCCATGTCTTAAAAATGCTGTTTGAAAATGCTGGAAATTTATTTTGTCCACGAGCAGAACCAAACTGCAAGTAACGTAACCAAATTTGTAATTCTTGTAAAATATAATACATATATTATGAATTGCAGTGTGAATTCACGTCCTCGACATATTAAATTTATGCGCCGAAAGATAAATGTGCCTGTACTCGAGCCGTAAATAAAAACGTTGTCCTTATTATCCCCGAAAATTTGTAACGAATTACTTATCCAAGAGATAATACGGATTACGCTTTTGCTTATTTTGAGCAAGCATTATCATAATATGCCCTTCATTTTACGCATTTTGATTAAAATATAATAAACCTTAATTCGTGTGTTCAAGCCTTTTTGGCACTCGATAGTATTAATCATTATAGTTAGAAAAAATAAATACAAAATGTGGGTCAAAGACCTATGGACTATGGAACTCGTCGAATGAAGGATTTCAAAAGCGCAAATGTACATATTATTGACAGTAGAAGAGGCGGCAAATTAAGAAAACATAGGAACGAATAAATGTAGAAAAATGAATAATCACGTCTGTTTTTAACGACAACGTAGGCGTAGAGGTGTAGTTAGGTATATCCCTAGTAAGATAGTAATTAATCGCTCCAATATAGCTATGTTACAACATATAATTACATCCCTATAGATATCATTATATATATAACGGATTTATCTATCTTATTGCGACATATATACATTCAAAAGTCCATGTCCAATTGTCCACCAGTCCATGCAGTAATAAATAATTCATCAATGTCAATTACCTGGATGTAGCGCCTTTAAAATCTCCAATCACATACGGCCATTATCTGAAACAATGAAAATATATTTATTACAAAGAGTGAAAAGATAAACCAGACCAGTTTTGCTTAACACCAAAGAGTCAGTAATTATTTGTAGTTAATATGTCATTTATAATGTGAAGAGGGATCCGAGAAATGTTAAAATAGTTTACAATAATGCTCAAGAACGATAGGAGCTAATGGACATCGGGTTAACTGTCAACCAAAAAGTTTATCATCTCGCTTGCAGGGGCCCTTTAATTAATGTTACAGAGCTAATGTTTTATATTTATTACAAACATGCTAACCAAATTTATAGTATTTTATGCAACCCTTGATTAAGAGAGGTCAAAAAAGGTGAGTGGCGTGGGTAACAATTTGAGGCGAAGCCGAAAATTGTTATTAAAGACGCCACGAGCATTTTTGACTCAGTTAAACAATGTTGCATACAATACTTTTTCGATGACCACACACTTATTTTCAAATAAAATTGTAAATTTGAGAAATATTCTTAGTCAAACACAATTTTATTAATCATCAAGGTCGGGTGAGACGTCAAAATTAAAAAAGAAAGCTCCTCTATGGTTTACCGTTCATCAGAAATGACATTTAAAATTAGGTTGGCAACCATGTATTTCATTAAGTCTTGTATACACGAGGTGTCTTAAAATGCAAAAAAAAACGCACTTCGTGTAAACCCGAATGCGTTTATAGGGAATAGACAATATAGAATTATCTTGACATTTGTAAGGTAGGGGGTTAAAGGTGTGTTCACGACCATGTAAGTGACAAATAAAGGTACGGGAGTGGAAAAATAGACTTACCTATTACACATACTTTTAATCTAGCTATTTAACCATTAAAAAGCAATTTAAGAGTGATTCCTACTTACAAATTATATGTAAACTGGATTTATCAAAACGGCCTTCGTTTTAATGTAAATAGTTCAACTATTGTGTGCTTTGTAGAATATAGGTACTATTATTATTCTATTATTACGTAAACATGATCCATACCAACGACGGTTAAAAATGATTTTCTTTTTCGTTCAATGCTAAGTTTGATCGGAATACCTGTTCGGTATTCAGCTATAAACAAACAAGAACAAACGTTCAAAATTAACTGATGAAACTCGAGCACGACAGTAAAAAGGCGGCCAAAGGGTTTCGAGGTACAGCGTGGCCTATATTGCTAGATGTACGGGCAAATTAGCATTTCACAGACGTGTGACAAAATGTCCCTGCTTCACCGGCTTAATGAACGGGGAACATCGTGATTAAACGCCTTTACGGCGAGTAAGATGTAGCGTGGCGGAGACGACGTCGCCTAAATTTAGCAATTAGGGGGCCACCCGATATGAGAGTATATTGATTAAGATAGGATACCGGAACCTAATCTGCCTATCTACGAAACGTGATTAAATAACGCACGGCGCTACAGCACTTCGCAGAGCCGGATCCTTGTAGCCATGTTTGTGACATAATTACTCCCCATCAATTTACACGAGGGAGGTGTAAAATGTTCTTGATATTTGATGTTTGACACAACATAACAGCGCAACGTATCGTAAAAATATAATGTTAGGGTGAGATCATAAATAAGATAATGTCATATAAACGAAGAAAATAAATATAAAACGACTTTTAATATACGTCAGCCTCTGTAGCCTAGTTGGTAGTGACCCTGCCTACGAAGCTGGAGGTTCCGGGTTCGAATCCCGGCGAGGGCATTCTTTGTGTATTTATTTATCACAAATGTTTGTTCCTTGGTCATGGCTGTGTATGTATCTAAGTATCTATATGTATCTATCTATTATATATATCGTCGCCTGGTACCTACAACACAAGCCTTAATTGAGCTTACCGTGGGACTAGGTTGATTTGTGTAAGATGTCCCAAGATATTTATTATTATTTATTTATTTATAATGTGTTCATCAACAAAATAAATATATTTTTGAAACATCTGTACTTAAGTTTGTCTATGATGCGTGTTTTTTTCAATGGACAAAAAGGAAATGTGCCATGTTATTTCTTGAATTTTGCTGTTCCGTAGAGGAAAAGACACAGACCAATTCAGTCGTATAAGCTATAGATGTACCTATTTACAATGCTATAAAGCTAGTGTTATCAAAATGTCCTGACTCCGGCAGTATTGGCTCCGCCTGGCGACGAGCCAACCTTCTTCAGTAACTCCTATTCAACACAAATAAAAACTTTATGAGCCAAAATCGTTGCATTTGATAATTTAATGCCATATAATAAACTTATGAATACAATTATAATTCGTAGTACTTATATACTATTTATCTTAAACTGATTTTCAAACTTTACTGATTCAATCAAACAAATTATCATTAGTGGCAAGCCTACGAATTGTACTAGGTACAGTAGAAGTATTCTACTTACCCACCTATAATTCTATTCGTTTTTACCGCTGATATCGATATGATGTGACATAATATTTCTATATTAAAGATATCGTTTAAAATATTTATGTTTATAATAGCGTAAACGTAAAAGAAAACATGACAAAAAACCTACAAATACTGTATATAAGCAAGTACGAAATTATGTCCATTTTTTACTGGCTGTATACCACGATATGCCGGACACCCAATTGAAACCAATCAGAATAAATTTGTATGAAATCCTCGTTTATTCGACAAGCCCTAAATGGGATACTTCTAAGCCTATTTTTAAGCATGTAGGTATTGAAAATATTTCATTGCCTCTTTGAAATATATATGTTTGTATTTTATAACCAAATTGACTGAATATGATATTTTGATAAGTCATTACAGACCAGAGGGAGGATTACTTAGGTACAAAGTGCGATTAACAAATTACCCGAATGGTACAGACATGTTTAAAAGTAGATACCTGTAGTAAAGTTAATAAACGCTCCTGTCACTGTCAGTGAACCTTGACAAGTTTAGTGTTAGCGTGAGAGCTGCTTCTTACTATCCAGTAACCACCTGTGACACGGGATACAGCACGCTCCGACTTATTGTGAAAATGATTGTCACGAAACTAAAGGATGTCATTAGATAAATACTCCGAAGACTTTTAAAAATTGTTTTACTTAAGATCCTATATGGCGCAGTCGGTAGGATCTATAGTAAAATAATTTCCGTGTTTGGGGTATTTATTTAATCGTATAAATTTTAAATCGTCGGTTGTTTCTTAATTATGTAGGTATTGTATACCCCAACTCTTTCCGTGGGTGTCGTAGGAGGCGAAGGAATTGAAGTGTCATTGACCATTCATTTCTGAATTTGTGCTCATAAGCACATTACTATGGTTGCCAACCCGCTTGCCCAGCGTGGCGATTATGGGCATCACTTCCTAATGTGTCCATACAGTATGCATAAATAATTGGAGAGGCCTTGGTCCAGCAGCCAACTGTAATAATTATTTATTGATTGAATTTATTTATTAAGACATAAGTTAACATAATATGCTGGCTGGTGATGTATACGAGGTATAAGTATAGCTACATATGTACTCTACCTACTCATTATGAAATACCCTACTTTTTCCATAAGCCTTAACGTAGTAACATAAAGAAGCTCAAATGAGCTGTAATGAAAGTCGAAATGGTAGGACACAGTCTAAGCGTGCCCATGCTTACGTGATTAGGTAGCTGTAAAAGAAAATTGGGGAGGAAATCCGAGTCTAATAAACAGGCGATTGTAATAACAGAGTAAATTCACAGCCGAGGTCGTGCCGCAATTACTTCCTTATGCCTTAGTATGCTGCTATGAAATCATACATTTTCCAGAGACGCGAAAAAAAGATGCATCATTTTAAGGCCAGCATTGATATGCCATCATGAGCAGTGAAATTATGTAAGCCGTATGTTGAAGATGTCTTCTGCGTTATGAGAGGTGGCAAGCATGAAGTTGAGCAAATGTAAGCGTGGTGAAACATCATTTTTTTCGGATGTTGTGAGTGTTGTGAGTAGGCCTAGTGAAAACCTTTGCCTTGAAGTGGAAAATCAAAGCAAGTGCGGTAGTTCGTGAATAAGGTGTTGATATGATATCTCGCCAGTCTGCCTATGTCCACAGACTTATTTATTTTATTTTTATTCCAATAAGTTTCACAGCATTACAGTAAAAACCAAGTCACTGCGAACTAAAAATTTACACATCAAATAAAAATAACTTAAAACTAGCTTGATTTAGGCGAATGTAACGTCATGCCCGAAACGTCAGGATAAAATAAAACGTAAGTTTACCCGATCAAGTTTCGTTTGTTGTTAAAATATAAGTGAAAATGATAATCGTGAAAGTTTAAATCAATATATTGTACAATTAAATTATCTACTAATATAAAAATATACATTGAATGAACCATGTACCACAAAGAAAGTGTTAACAAAAATTGCGGCAGTTGGTTTTAAATAATTTTATAATTTTGCCAAAGGTAACACCGGCAGTTCAGAACCGCAGAATGTATAAATACCTACAATATACTTACATCTCGCGGCAAATATCAAGATGTCGTCAAGTGTCGCAAGTCGGTGCGATCGGTCCTTCAGCACGAGATCCTCTCAGAGACCGCCGAGAGGCTTCATCCTGCTTATCAGGACAATGGCGGCACGAGTCAATTGGGATTACTCAATCGATAATCCCCAATATCTTATTGATCTGATACTTTACTCCACATATTGTCATAGTTGAAGATGGTGCCAAAATATTACGAGAATAAAGCTTGTATTACACTCAGGTTTCAATCATAATGAATGAATCAAACATTTAATTTGAAACACAAATACAGAAACAATAGAAATAGTAAAAAATTATGGAAATATATCACTATATCACTCAACATGTGTCGCAGCACAGAGTGATACGACGCAAATGTATACACATGATCAGCTATTAGTCCACTGCTGGACGTAGGCTTCCCCTATTAACTACACGTATGGACTCCTGTGTTTCAGGAGAATGGCAGCATGAGTGCATTTGGATTATACTCCATCAAAAATCCTCAATATCTTATTGTTATTTTACTTCCCTTATTGTCATAGTTGAAGGATAAAATGAGAATATGAGAAAAAAGCTTGTAAGGGTCATTCTCAGAATTAGGCGTTCTCAGCCTCAACTCCGTCTTGATTTTGTACAGTATGTTTACTGCTGTATTATCTATAAAATACGAATCATTGAGTTATTGAGATCATATGTATACTTTTGTCCCTCATATATATCTATTAGTTCACGTTTTATAAGCCATTGTTTTTTTCACCAAGACGGAGTTGAGAATATTGGGACGGAGTTGATATATTTTTATACGGAGTTTAGAAATATGATATGGAGTTGATGGATACAGTGCTCTTAAACCTGAATGAGAATTTATATAGTTTAATACTAGCGATCTACCTCGGCTTCGCACGGGTACTATATCTACATATAAACCTTCAAATCTCATCAAAATCCAAAAATTTTTTCAACTCCGTCTAAATATTTGACGGAGTTTATTTGACGGAGCCTAGGGAGAAAGCTATTTTTTATTTTTATTTCATTAATTATCTTATTTAGAACAACGACATTACACGCATTTAACAGGTAATACAGTTCAATTCATTATACTTAAATAGTAGAACGATCAACCACACCAATAGAAAAATAAATGACTAAACGGAGTTGAGAAAATGCAAGTGACGAAAAACGGAGATTAGATACTTACGTTTGTAAAATCGCCCAGAGTCGCCAGACGCACCTCCGTCGCCCAACGTGTCACAGACAAGACTGAACTGGCTCGCTCAATGCAATAGTGATGTGCGTAAAATTGCAAATAGTGATGTGAAATTTTGGTTTGCTTCCAATGACGGAGTTTAGTCATAAATTCGTACGCGCGGAGAAAAAATCATATTTCTTTATACAAGCAGTTGAAATAACAATCAACTTAACAAAATGTTAATTTGTTTAATTGACTATAATAAAACAATACCCTGTGTTAGGTAATAGTAGTGGTTCCCGAGTTGCAAAGGGGTTTGTCCCAAATTTTGGAGTCTGTACGCTTGATGGAGCGTGATAAAAGTAGGCTTTTATATTTTTTTATTACTAGTTCTCAAGAGATTATCTTCGAAATTACAACTGCTACAGGTAGAATAAAACGAAAACTACCCTCCAACATTTTTTTTACGCCATATATATGCAAGAATACAAAGTTATTCTACCCGACGCCCAAAAAACGTGCCCTATGAGAATGACCCGTAAAAAGCACTTTATTTTCAATCATTATAAATAAATAAATAAAAATTTGAAACACAAACACAGAAACAGTAAAAAATTAAATTGAAATATGCACAAAGTGATACGAGGCCGATATTTAACTTACCTATTTATTGCACATTATTCATCAAGTTCGTGACCACACTAATTTGATTTGGTATATATATATAGATGGTACTTAATAAAATACCTTCCTGTTTTTTATTAAGTTCCGTTGGGAGTATGAAACAGTTTTTTGAATGGGGTAAGACAAAATGCTACCAGCAGAAGGACAACTTTTGTCTTTTCCCATACAGAAAACTGTTCCATAGCAAAATGTTTACCTTACCTACATTTTTCCCACTCATCGTAAAATGAAAACGAACAAATTTTCATTAAAATTACAAAATACAACGATGGAAATATGTAGTGGACGGAAAGGTGCAGTCTCACGAGCACTCAATGTTTCCCTGAGAACCGCTCGGCCCGCCTGGTCACGCACGTGCCTGCCTAGCAAACAACTGATTGATTTATTTGCCTTACTTACTCAAATACTGAATAAACTTTCTCACAAAATCGTGAGGCAAATAAAACGGTGATAAGCATAAGATTATTAAGTAAGCAGACTATTTAATTTCTAAAGCGTGATCGTCAAAAAATACAAGAGTCTATTTTGTTTGTTCACTTTGATAACTATACCCATTTAATCGCGTTACATCGCATCGCTGATGTTTTGTGATAAACGTTAGGTTGTTTGTTCGGTTTTCCAGGTATTCTGTATTAATACAAAATGCTTTATTTTCGGTTTTGAACATGTCAGCATCTATAGGTATCATGTTGATTGATGACGTATTTAATTTATGTAGGTATTTAGCTTAAAAAAAACTCAACTGACAGGAAGCCAAATGTAATTGAAAAACGCAAACTAAATATAATTTATTCGCAGCAGTGTGGGCTGGAAATAGGCCGGACATGTCAGTTTTTATTTGCGTCTGTGCCGATGCATATCAATAAAAAATAAGCGAGTAAATATACTAGCGTGGTACATCGTAGTGGTCCACAGTAGGTTACTCATACTCATAGTGAGATGATAATGAAAACTGTGAGGGTTCTGTAATTTTAAAGATTGATAGGATTATTTATCTAATGAAATGCCAACGTATGCTGGCAAAATGAACGTATTCTTTCTACATAAATTTATGTCACGGTTTAGTCCCCTAATACGTTAGAAGTATCGACAATGTATGGACTTATTCAGTTAACTCCATGTTAGTTGCTTAATACAAGATACTAAAAGGGGGGCTACAAATGCAGACAATCATTTAATACGTAGGTATTTATTTAGGATAGTGATCGAGTAGGTATTTAGTAAATAAGTACAAACACACATAATTTAAATAAGTAATTCAGCTTTATGTTAAATAACTTTAAAGTCGAGGGCTTAGCTCATAAGGCTGCCTCTAGCGTGATGGCTGGCACCGTGTTTATAAAGTTAAATGTTCCCTCCAGTTCATGACAGATTGTTAAGTTAGTTGCAAAACAAGTCTGCACTTGGCACTACGGACTTGCGCTTCAACTTAGTAATTATTTGTCACTTTACACATATCACTTTGCACTACCATTAGCACATTATCTATGCACGAAGTGGGTAGTACGTGTCGCAGTAAGATGGAGAGCCTCATACCTCTAGGGAATATCACATTGTTACATCGTATCTATGTGGAATAAAAAAAAATGTCGAGTGTAGGTATTTCCTAATCACGTAAAGTAAAGGTCTATGTTCACACCCTTTTCAATCTTTATTTAAGTTGTAATCACTTTAAATATGTTAATCTTCTCTGTACTTCTTTACTTTAATCTTAAGAATATCGTAAATGAATTCCATTTATGCGAAATTTAAAATAAAACTATTAACTACATTAAATTACCCATGTTTGTGTTTGTATTTGCCAAATTAAGTAGGTAGTAGGTTGGATAGTACCGCCCTTGAATATTATTTTACTAATTTTAATAGTACTTAAGTAATTACTGTTACTATACGCTAATTAGAAAATAAATCTATGCTATTTTTCAAAACATTCATACATTCCAAGTAAATTGTTCTGGTTATCTGACTTCTGAGCATACTCGTACGTATGGGTAAAAGGATATGACAATACTATAAATTTAAAGGCATACAATTTATAAAGGCTTAATGTTTCCCATTTCAAAACAAGACACCCTATATTTTCTGCAACGCACCTATCAATTAAACCGTTTGCGTAATAATCGCCCTGTGGGAATGTGTACACTTGGTATTAGGCGGTTGACAGTCCACAAGTGGAGTGCACATAAGCCGTGACGTCACCGCCCGGACGCAGCTGGGGACATGTTTCTATCGCTTATCGAACACTGGCAAGCATTCTGTTCAGGAAATCCAGTATTAGTATAGCCCATAAATGTCTTAGATTAGGGGTCATAGTTATGCTGGGAACTGCAGACGAGTACTCGCGTTCGTGGTGGCAATAATAGTGTGCCTGTGCCTGGGAAAGCGCCGCTCTCGGCCACTGATGTCCCGTGACGGTTATGAACTTGGCTTGCTTTTTCTCTATTGTCGGTAAGTAAGGGCTTTTATTTAACACTACTAAGGCCAGATTCACACCTGCAAATTTTAAAACAAAGGCATACTTACAGATGCAAATATTTTGCTGCTCATTCTTACTTATATAGTATTTGCGTTTGAAAACTTGTAAGTGTAAATTCAGCTTAAGATTTGACTTATTGATTTGAAAGTTTGTGCATTTGGATCACGTCTTCAATATTGATAAAAATTGGAAGACTGGTAGAGGCAATGATACAGAGCAAACCATATTTCCCAAGAAAAAATGTATGAAACGTAAATAAAAAAGTACAGAACTCAATTGACAAAAAAGGAAAATTCCAAACAAAATTCCAGAGAGGTTGGGAAATGTAGTGGATCTTGCTCGGCATCATTGACTGTACCAGCCTACCAGTTTTTATCAATATGAGCACGTAATCCAAATGTACAAACTTAATGAAAACTACTGGAATATAGCTGTATATTTGGGTATGATATTGATAACTAAGTATCAACGACAACAAAAGAGTTCTTTTGTAGGTGTATATGTAGGTACATATACCCAGATAAAAATATTCAGATGAACATCAACATGAGTTACCCTACGCAAGCAAAATTTCATGACAATAACGAGATTGTAAATAAACTCAATAATAGGGCAAGAACTCAATTATTGGATTATTAATTGTTTATGTCGGACGTAGCTAACCAACACAGTGTTAGCTACGTCCGACACAGTACACTACAGTAGTAATAGTAGTATTACAAATAACTGGCCATTATTTTAAGTAGGTACCAGGTTTTATACTTCACTTGTAACGTCGAATCGGATATTGATAAATTCTGTGTGAAACCTTCAGTCAGCGATGTTGCGGCTCGGTTTAAGCCACCGTGAGCCCCTCACACTGACAAGAGGCTTGCGGGCTCCAGCCGCTTTGTCAAGAGCCTGAGGAAATAGAAACGTTTCGACCAGAACACTTGCGATATCCCCAATGCGCACGCCGGCCAAATAGGTTACGATCTCTAGAATGGATCACATTCCACTCCATTTTGAACATCAGTACGATATTGCGCATTTGGGTATCCAATTTTCTCAGGCGATTGTAATCGATGGTGATGGAATTCATGACATGTCGGTAAATAGTAAATGCATATTTATGCCCAAAACATAAATGCACTAACAAAACGAATACCCACAAAAAGAGAAAGTAAATCCGCATTTATGTTTTTGATGATTAGTCACGGTGATTTCTGCACAAGCGAAATTTAGTGAAACCAATCTGAAAAAAGCAATGTCACACCGCTATAATTCAATGCTAAAAGATTTGTCAATCTAAAATTCGAGTAAATCTATTAATGGTCCTATTTTAGAAAATACCGAATAGTTCATAAAATAGAGTTGTGCGAGCAGATAGATGTTAAGTGAGCGTGTGTAAGTAATGGTTCATTGTTTTTGCGGCAAATGGCCGGAGATTATCTCAAATTGACGTCTCTTGCTATGTTAGCGAAGTGAAAGGAAGTATTCAGTTGTAAATAATAGAGTTGTTCTGTTCTGTAACATTGTTTCAATTTCTAATACCATTTTGTCCAATAAAGATAGATAACATCATAACCTATTTGTTCTGATTCATCCAAGTAGAAATGTAGTGTACCAATTTACCAAATGTGTTGTCGCTTAAGCTTGATTTCCATCGCTTATTTTGTTAACTGATGGTGATGATCGAGCTCATCCGTGAATAGTTTTTGCGCGTCAGTGAGGGGCCGAGTCAAGGTCGGCCTCCGTGAACGGGGGAGCACTAATGAATATATTAGTTGAACAGTGACAACTACACACTGCGACGCAATATGTTAACTATTCTAGAAAACTTGGTGTCTAATTGAATGTAATCGTAGAAGCCGTTTTAAACGGAATTGAAATGCGATTCCGTCCAATCACCTTCCGCCGCCTTTACCTGGCAGCTCCCCTCGAAGGATTTCTCAATCGAAAATCGCATCTTAGTTGCATTAGTATAGTTGTATGAGTGTATGGATGGTTCGGCGGATCGGTCGGCGGCGTGGCCCGGGTGGGGCTGGAGCGATCGGGGAACTAGTCTAGCGCGGGTGTCGCGTCTAGACGGCAGACGGCGCGGCGCGGTGGATCCCTATCGGCTGCTGTAAAATTATGTGACGTGGGCGGCGATGTAAACTTGGGATATCCGCCCAAACCACGATCTCACTCACTTATTTTCTAAAATTTATCACCAAACTATTTAAAGTTCAACCTGTGAACATGCTTGAACTATCTTCAAGGACTTACCGAAAGTTGAGAACCGCACCTACTAAACCAACCAATACATTTTTGGGTCGTTTGTGCAAGTTATTTTTTATTTTGTGGAACAAATCAAATTTTTTTTTTTTTTAGTTGTATTCTATCTTCAGCGTTGGTAAACTTTGGTAGTTTTTTTCTATAGTATATGAAATCTAATATTAAAATCAGTTATTTTGTTTGCGAATAACCTAGAGGTTTGTTTAAGTTAATAGTTTTCCGAAGTAGAATTCAGTTCTTAATTAGTAGTTAACTTAAGGTACCTGTGGTTTTATTTAGGGCGTCTTTATCACTGAAAAAATAAAATGTATGTACATATACATATAATATGTACCAGGGACAGGTATGCAATTAATGAGCACAGAGTGGCGTGTGTACAGAACTTTATGAATTACGAAACCAATTGTATGTACCTAATTAAATTTTCATAAGATAACATGACGAGGGCAACGTGTTAACTAGGTACTTACATATTATATAAATACTTATTAATTATTCTTTACAAATTAATCAAATCAATCTTTTTCTTGTTGTTTTTATCAAAAACTCTTAATAGTTTTACTGTTTTTGGTTTTATGGAAAGACCACATTACAGTAGTTATGTTTCAATTCTTAGTATTCTTACATAGGTAAGTAGTTTTTGTTAGATTAATTGAACGTAATACATATTTATATCGCAAAAAGTAAATCATGAAATCCATGAAACATGTATCTTATCTTATCTTATTGGTGCGGCCTTTACAGATACACTTCGACCCATTGGGATCTTTTGTGTAAATGAAACATGTAAATATACACCTAATTTACGGATGTGACATGTGACGATCAAGATAAAATACTTAACACCCATAACTTATCAGTATCACTTTCTTTTTATCCCATCACAATAGAGGTCGCCGGAGATAACCTGGCGCTAAGAAACAATTTGCAGAAAGCAACAAAGGAATCTAGATCAAGCGGACAATGCGTACTTTACGAAACAGTATAGCAATTAGATGGGTTTAGCATCCACGGTGAGAGTGTACTAAATGGCGAAACTGCAGTCGACAATGGTGAAGCTGCTGCTACTGGGCAGCGCAGTCGCATGTCTTTCTATTGCGCACGCGCAGTTGAGTCGAACTTGATCGGTAATTAAGTAAGGTAATAATTTAATCCTTCAACGGGCAAGACTCCAAAAAAACGTGGATTCAAGCCTCAACGCCATTATATAGTACAAACAATTCTGTACAAGAAAAAATACAAAAAGATAGTGGTATAGGGTGGTAGTTTTTGAGACCGGTGCCCTATAAAGGGTTAAACAAATAGGCATAATCAATAGTTTCGTAGATTCCTGGAACTTTCAGTGTCGGCGTCACTGATGTATTGGAGTGAGCGTGATGGACTTTACGTATCGAGTAAACGCTAATGTAACCGTTACTTGCCAGCTCATAGTACGTCTACTGAACAGTGAATCACGAACTCGAGATCTATGTAAACTCTTACCCACCTTATCCATAAATGTCTCTTAGCAGGTCCCTTTCGGTGTTATCAATATGTCTATAAGACCGAAAGGGACAGGCGACACTTGTCGTCGAGCCGTTTATGAATACTGGTTGGTAATGAGTGAGGAAAGCACTTCGATCATATCATGATTATGTGCGTTCGACTCGCAAACAAAGGTGCTCAATAAAGATTGGAATTGGAAATACATTGCTGCGCTTGGGCTCGTTGCCGGTTGCCGAGGTCATCGCGCCGCAACCTTTCACCGCTCCACACTACTGACGTGAGTGACCCGACCCGTCATAACCTTTCTGACTATCATTAAATCAATTATCGCACTACGTTTTTATCTTTCATATAACTAGATTCGACTTTCAAATGACAGTCGTTTTGTAGTGCGACTTCGAACATAAGTATGGTACCTATGGTAACAATTGAGGATTATTACAGACAGTATAATAAAATCTTATGCTTAAGTTAAAAAATAATCATTGCGACACATATTTTTGCGCCTTGGGTTGTATAAGATGTACTTTTGATGGTGACTATACAGAATTCCTATAATAAATAGCTATACGTAAACGAGTTGACTAAGTGAAATGAAATTCACACCATCCATTTCGGTCCTTACCTTTCAAGATACAAAAATAATTTTGAAACCGTAACCGCTTCATAATTTAATTAATCTACAACAAGGCGAAAGGAGGTAAATGGGGTCGGAAACAAAAGCGTCCCATTTTATTCCACGTCAGCCCTTAATTGTGTGGCGGCCGAACCGCGTATTAACAGCAGTCAATGTAGTGAGAAGCATGAACACCTAGCGGTAAATAGACAAAAAATTGACTGAAATTTAATGACCGAATAAAGAGAGGACGGAATATGTGGGCCAAGGGATGGCGCTGAAAAATATTACCATTACAGATATGATATCATTAAACGCATCCGTAGGTCTAGCTAAGACGCAATTCTGCAATCGTAGGTATATGATAAGCGAATAATTTCGTGACTATAATAATGTATTGAAATGGTCACATGACTTTTCGTACGAATCTGTCATTCTCATACATTTACCTATTACTTATCACTTATCGTATACGGTTGTAGAAAGGTATCTCGGGCATCTCGGCTAAGGCCTGCTAGTGTGGTGTGATAGGTAAGCTCCTTGACTAAGTTTATTAGCAGGCCGCAGCTCGAACCCCAGGGACCGATATTTTTGATGCCAAAAGAGACAAAATTATAGATCTTCGTCACATAGACTATTTTTTCAGTCGCCTTTGGCAGATTTTTTCAGGAGATGACAGTCGGCATACAAATGTATGTCATATGTACGTACATGCTGAATATTATGATGAACTACTTTCTGAGTTTATTTTAAATATATTTTATTTAAATAGTTTCAAATATGCCTGATACTCATTTTAAATCACGATAAAAAAATATTGCTTATGTTTTTTTAATCGTGATAATTACAGTAATTATTTGTGTATCATATCATAATTTGCTCCTTCAAACATTCATTTAATTGTTAAGTAGGTACGGCGGGCTCCGTAAATCCGTACTATGGAGAAATGCTACCTTCATTTGATTTTATATATGTAGATTTCTCGCAACATGGCAGCTTCTCTCAGTCCCCTCCCAAATATACCTACCTGAACCATCTATAATTAAGTACCTACCTAATTATTATTTTGAGGAGTAAGTCAAATACGACAATCCTTAAAATAGTCGTAGATAACGGAATACCCAAAATATGTTAATATATTCACATTAACGGTACGCACGGTACAATACCAATAGTCAGATCTTTGTTTTTTTTTAATGCTTAATGTAATGTTGTAGGTATTAAATATTGAATTATTTTTATCAGAATCTGAAATATGAGAATAACACCTATAGCTAGGTTAGACTATAGAGACATGACTTCTTTTAAAAGATTGAGTCACTGCTCAAAACAGGCGACTTTTTCTGACTGAAAATAATAGTTACAATAGGCACCTATAGGAAATATTTAAAATCATGTTGCTACTGTGCAAGCCCGTTGCTACGCTTGTTTTGTTACAGCCCACCTCAGCGCGGCTGGCGCGGCATTAAGCAGGATTTGGAACGCGGCTCGGCATTAAGGTATCATGTCGAACGGAATGTGCCAGCCCTGCGAATATACAAGCCATCTTAAGTACGTAGGGCTGAATTTTGCCAGAAGTGAAATAATGTTTGCAAGCTTTCAGGGTTAAAAAGGACGACACAATTTCTAAAATAAACTTAAAGGGAGCGTGCACCTGCACAATAATCGTTGTGGTGAGTCGGCTTCAAACGCAATAGCTGCATTATTATCATTAGCTATAACATCGTATGCAGGAGATTTGTAATAAGCAAATACATCAGCGAACGACATTATCAATTGCAGAAATAAAACAAAAAAATTACAACTACAGATTACTCAACTAAAGCTTCTAGGTAGGAGTTAGAAACCTAACGGATTGCTTCAACTGTAAAGTCAACACCAAACCGGTTAGGTATATTAAATGAAAAGATATAAAATTGCCATAAAACTAGTAAAGTTAGATATGGTAATTAAATTTTCAACCAACGTTTATAATCATTTCCATTGTACACTTGGATTAGCTCAGAGTGTGCTACAATGAAAAAAAAAGTTTTTTATTCAATTACCATTTGTTTATATTTTACAGTAAGTTTTAAATGTATGATAATCTTTGAACATTACGAATAGAGATGTTTTCCTTTTCTTTTTTGTAATAAAGAGCGATGTAGCTACTATCAACAAAATTGAATCCTGACCCACAATAGGAGCTTGTCAAAGTAACATTGAAAGTCTAATTGTACAGATGTAGTGCAAAATCCTTTCTCTTCGGCTTTTCACGGAAACATTCGAATTCATGTTGCTAACACAATGAACTTCAGTATATATTGCACTGAAGCTAATTGAGATAGGGAGATTAATTCGGGCGTTTCCGTGAAAAGCCGAAGAGAAAGCATTTTGCACTACATCTGTACGACAGTTGCTGCAATTTCACTTTCAATGTTACCACTATGACAAGCTCCTATTGTGGGTCAGGAATACAATTTTTCGATAATACATTAGTTCTTTAACAATTAGAAACATTATTATATATAAAAATAATGTACGTAAGTCTTAAAAAAAAAAACTCTACGTGGCTTTAAAACACTGTATATTTCTATTCACCTGCTTGTTAGCTTTCAATGCCATACAAAACTGAAAACACATGCCCAATATACCCCATAAGTAATATGTGAATGTTTCTTAGATTTGTAATGGATCAATTTCAGGTAAGTAGTATTATGTATAATACAATTAGAAAAACACTGCAATTATAAAAATGTTCAAATAATAGATGCATTATTATAAAGAAAATACCTTTTGTTTTACGTAATATAAGGTGGCTGGATTTGAAAACAATTGCGTTTTATTGAGCAATTACATTACACACTATCGCTACATAAAAATCTGCTTTCGAATAGTGATTTGCGGTAAATTAATAGAAAAAAAATATTATAATTTATGTACAGACATCACGCAAAAACGTATTTTCTATTAATGGTTATTCGAAAATAGCAGAAACAAGTGCTTTTTTTGCGTGGAAATCGATCAAACCACCATTATTAGATAAAGGAAATAGGTACCTAAGTACTATCAACTTGCATCAAAAGTGTTAGGTAATATGCTAATTTACCATTATTTATTTTTCGTTAAACATAAACAACATCGATACGAAGACGGTAAGCACGAAAAAAGCAAATATCGGGTGAAGAGTGGAGAAGTCGAGTCTAGCGAGAGTGGTGCAGTCGACGACGCGCCGCAGGTCGAGAGCCGAGTGCTACAATCCGGTAATGTCGAAAAATGACAATCTGGTAATGTTTACTATTCTCAATAAATTTGTACATTTGAATCATATCTTCGAAATTGGTATGTTTGTAGAGTCAATAAGCGCTTGTGGCCTAGCGGTAAAACGCACGGCTACTACCTAGCGGTTGTGAGTTCGATCCCCGGCCCGTACGAATGAGTTTATCAAAAACTTATGCGAAATATGATTTAATATTCACAAGTGTTTTACGGTGAAGAAACACATCGTGAGGAAGCCTGTATACACCTGCAAAAAAAATTCAAAGGTGTATGTGAAATCCCCAACAAGTACTGGTCCTGCGTTGGGACCACGCAAAATAGGCACGTATGATGTCGAGTTGCGGAAAAAATGGCCAGAAAAACAACAACAACAACAGAGTCAATATGCTGAGCAAGATCAACCACATGACTCAAAATGTCCCAGGATGTTTGTATGGACTTTTTCTTTTTTGTTACCTGATTCCTATACATTTTTGGTAACAAAAAGTAACGTTTCATACAAACATTTTGGGAAATGTGGTGCATCTTGTTCAGTATCATTGACTAACAGCCTGCCAATTTTTATCAATATCGAAGACGTGATCCAAATGTACACATTTTTCGAGAAATACTCAAGTAACTTGCTAGAACACAATTTAGAATTACAGTGTTTATATTGAACTTAAATGGTTGAAATACAGGGTGAAACATAAACTCTATAAACAACTAACAATTGATTGCGCCACAAATTACTTAGAAATAGTCATGTTTTTTTATTTATTTTTTGTATTTTTGTGGCTTTTTCTAATTTTGAAGGTGTTTTTCAGAAATGATAACGGCTATTTAAGCTATTTAAAACATTACGTATTTAATTATACACGAAATGACAAAATAGCCGTTATTAATTACTTATTATTCCATTATTTTTGTCTTAAAAATCCTTTTGGATATCCTAATGCCAAAAAATACAAAAACATAAACCAACATAAATAAAAAATAAAATAAATAACTTGTAAATTTTTCAGTAATTTTATTTTTCAGTAATAACAATTGTTAGTTGTTTATAGAGTTAGAATATCGTATTACTGTTCACGACTCACGTTTCACCCTGTATAGCATTAATAAAAAATTGGGCGATATTATATTCTCTTTGGGGGAGGCCTATGTTCAGCAGTGGACGTCTTTCGGCTGATATGATGATGATGATGATGATGATATTTTCTTTCTGAGCCACTTGACAGTCCTACGATTGTAGAGTAGGTATCCCCAAACCAAAACTTACGGTTGATACTCAACATCTATAATAGTATATCATTAGTCAAATTTTATTTGTGTTTAATGCGTAAATATTGATCGATTAATATAAGTAATTATAGAGTAAACTAAATAGGAAATGCAGATAGTAAAGAACTGATCTTAAAACGCGTATTTAGTCATCACCCGGTAGCACTAGGCTATTTGTAAATCTTAAGGTGCATTTCGACCAAAAGAGCATTTGCTGTTCTATCCCCCGCTCTACGAAATCAACCAATCACGTTTTGTGTAACGATCGAATTTCGTAGAGTGGGAGGTTAGAATAGCGAATGTTCGCTTGGTCTGAATACACCTTTAGCAGTAACTTTACAAAAAGCGAGGCCTACTACAACGTCAACCGAAGTGGCCATTTGGCCATACTCTGACACTGGCATAATTTTCCAGAACTTGGATTCTTACATGTGTATATGTATGTCATTATGCTCATTATTTGTAAATAACTAACTAACCAAACCAAAACCTGTATAGCGGGCTGGACTGTCAAACTATCAATCATTTTAACTTATAGGTTAGGTTTAAGATTATTGATTCTCACCAATAATTTACAATTCACTTACATGAGTACTAATAGTTATTAAGCATTAAGCTAAATGCAAAAAGTATACTTCTATGTTTATAGATCACAATATCTTAAGAGATCTTTTAATTTATTTCAGGATTGAATGGGATGAGGTGTTTGTGTGAAATTAAACACCAACTATAATTAACGACACTATTTTTATGCTCCATAGGTGATGTATTAACTCCGCCAGAACTACTGCCGTTAGCCGAAAGACTAATCGCTAAAGGTATATAACTGAATTATTCGGTATTTTAGTATTTCTTTCTTTTCTGAGTTTATGTACCTACAACTGTGCAGATAGGCCAAACATCAAGTAAAGCAGTTTTTACACAATTTACTACATTAAGAAGATCGTGTTATTGGCACCAACATTCGAGATTGTGATAATAAACCTATACAAATATTGAATTTATTATTTTTCAGTTGATACACAGAAACCAGGAGGTAACTAATTAATTAATACATTGATGAATGGTATCTTCCTGTAGATACTTTTTGCACTATACTCATAAAGCAACTCCACAGAATATGAAAATTAATTGCAGTAGGTAATTAATACATCATTTCCGAAACAAGTTATTGTTTGATGTATTTTACATTGAATATAAAAATGAAAATGATACACTCTAGCCCATTTGCCATGTCATTGTCAGTTAGCATTCATTATAAAATCCCGAAACAGCAGAAACTAATATTCAGAAATTTAAACCACGGTTAAAAGAACATTTGAGCAGCAATCAGCAAACCATGAATCGCAATAAAACATTTGAATTTTGATGCAGTTTTCTTACACAATAAGGAAATCGAATAGCAATAATGATGATTTTTCTCTATTTCCATTTCTAGAAGGCAAAGGCATCATAAGCTCTGCGCAGAATGCTGGGGCTTTGGCAGACATGTTATTTCGAAATTTCTGTAAGTATGGTTTTGTGTTTATTGTCAACATACATAATTAGTATGACTACTTTATTTTAATTCACTCTTAAATATTGTTCTTGTATCTTGCAGTTATGAAAGATCGGAGCATTGCGATGTTAACAAGTGAGTTGCTAACGTAACTACGCGGTTATCACTCATATTTTAAAGACAAACGGGTCTTTATCGCTTAAAATTACGTTTAATTATATCCTGATGTCCACGACCGTCTTCCTGCGACCACGGGTGTAACGTCATGCCCGAAACGTCAGGATATAATTAAACGTAACTAACTAAGTTACGCGATTAAGAGCCGTTTGTCTTTAAAATATAATTACGCAGATTATAATGATAGTAGGTCAATTCGATCATGAGTGAATTGTACAAATTCCTCATAGGTACAAGGTACAACAATAAGGTAACCGTGAAGCTGCGTTATTCATTAGTAGTATTAGGTACCTAAAATTTACTCCAGGCAACCATTCATATCCTTTCGTGTGTGGTGGAGCCAAAATCGGGTTTCTCGGGTTATTCTTTAAACTATAAATTAGACGGTCAGGGTTACAAGTTTTAATAGCACATTTTTGACAGCCGTAAACGAAAAGATATGGCCGAAGATTGAACGCCATGGAGAGCAGTGACAGGAAGAATAGAATACTCCATAGGAGTCACGTCCCTCAGACACGAGGACACAACTTAGAAGAAGACGAAGCGTTATTATTAACATTTAATATAACTTTTAAGTTGTTCTTATCTTTATTTAAAAAGAGAAAATAACTAAGTATTTAGTGCTACTCGTCTAAGCAAAAAACAAACAAAATGAGAATAACACCATAAACATTAAATAGAATGGTACCAGTTTTTTTTGTTTCAGAATATGATATTGCCTGTCTCGATGCCCTTCAGGCACTATCCCTTGACGGAGAAGGTCAGTATAGCTTCATCATCATCAGCCTATGTTAGTCCACTGCTGGACGTAGGCCTCTCCTATTAACTATGCGTATAGACGCATTAGGAGGTAAATGCCCATAATCGCCACGCTGGGCAAGCGGATTGGCGATCGCAGTAATGTGTCCACTATGATGACGCTGCTGCCCATCATCAATCTTGTAAAATGGTCAGTGACACTTCAATCCCTTAGTCGACTCTTACGACACCCGCAGGAGGAGTTGGGGGGGTGACAAATGTATTCTAACTGCCGTCACCACACGGCATAGCAGTCAGTATGACTAAATAATCTCTGGTATAGCTTATGGAGAAAGAATTTCTAGATTACCCACTGGATAAATACTGCAAGAGAATGAAATGTATAATGCACCCTAAACGAAAAAAAAAATATACAACTCTGTCACAAAATAAAGTTTTAAATGTGGTCATTTACAAATGTTTTTTCCCTTCAGCTGAAGGAGATGGGGTCATTGTCAGATTGAAATTGTGTTCGGTGGACATACCTAAGGTTAAGGAATTTATTTAGAAATTTTGAGATTTATTTACACTTAACGCAGCATTTCTCAAAAAGTTTGTATAGTAATATTATTTGACCGACTGTTATCTTACTTACGACCTTTTGTTTTTCGTTAACATTTACTAGACAATCAGCAGTCTAGCACTTTTCTATTGTTAATGATGCAAAACAAAAGGTCGTAAGTAAGATACGAGTCGGTCAAATAATATTTCCCGAACTATACATTTGGATAACGTCTCCGATATTGATAAAAATTCGTAGGCTGATAGAGTCAATGATCTTGAGCAAGTTCCACCACATTTCACAAAATGTCCCAAAACGTTTGTGTGAAATGTTATTTTTTTATTACCAAAAATGTATAGGCATCTGGACGTGATCCAAATCTACAAACTTTTTGAAAATTACTCAACGGTATGTGCCTACAACTAGGTTCCCCGGTCTACAATCCTCACTCCCACCGAATGAACAACTGTTGTTTTTTCTACTGACAATGATCTAGATGTTAACGACAATACTGTACTATCGACAAAATTGAATCCTGACCCACAAAAAAAGCTTGTCATAGTAACTTCAGATGCAGCAATTTTATTTTCAAAGTTACTATGACAAGCTCCTATTGTGGGTCAGGATTCAATTTTGTTGATAGTACAGTCGAGTGCATTAATATATATATATAGGCACATTTGTAAGGGATCCGTATGGTGAAGTGTATATATATTAATGCCCTTGACTGTACATACTTACATTTTTTTAATAAGTAACAGGATAAATAGACAAAAAATTACAAGGTGCAGTCGTGCGGAGACAAACTTTATTTATATGTAAATTACCATGTTAGCGTGAAA
>JALPQI010004528.1:0-74800 GCA_025490895.1 Thaumatotibia leucotreta
GAGAGGTGAATATCACTATCTCATGCCTTAGTATCCTATAACTAATGTAATAATTTACAGGTGTGTAGGTCTTAGGACTACATGCACATCTAGGCTTAACCAATGATTACTGGGTTAATTGGTTATGTATTACATTTTTGATGCATCTAACAGTTTAACCTTGGGTTAATAACCTAAACCTGGTTTGTCCAGGACATTAGAATGTCCATGGACCAAGTAACCAAGTCCTAGATCAAGAACTTCTGGATGCGCGGTTTGGCTTATGACGCCGAAAATTACAATAAACAAAAAAAAACCTATGGATTTTTTTCTAATTTCATTAGGCAGCCGATTTGCTGTGGACTCTAGATTTTTTTTAATTTCTTTGCATGTATACAATAGTAACAGATTGTTTCAGTTATTTATATAGTACAGAATATTTCAAGCATGCTGTATTTTTATTACAGATCCGTTGGGGAGCCCAAGAGTTCTAAGGCAAGAAAATATTTTAGTCAATCTACGGATATAATTGGTCACAGGACAAAAGTTTACTACAAGTTATCTTGTGAATGATGCGATTTGTATTAAATATACTTATTATTAACTACACTCCTTAGATGTTTTCATTTCATGTTCCCAAACAATTCTTTATATTTTCATATTAAACCCTAGACTTGAGATTAGGCATAAGTCTATGATTTGGGTAATTAGGTATTTGCAAAATAGCCAACATCTCTTTATTTGCCTCATTTAACCTATTGTATGCGGGAGCACGGATCCATGTACGGGAAAACTATAAGAAAAAAATATTCGACGCACATGAGGGGTTAAGAATCACAACATTGCAGTTTTATTTTGGACGAGTGAAATATCATAACTAAAGTCTTAATTTCTTATTACACAGTATCTAATGATAATGATCCTCATGACATTATGTATAACAAAATTCCTATTTTTATGATGAGTACTAATTACCTAATAGATATAGAAAATTAAAAGCAATAATAAAAAATACATGCTAATAGTTATACATACATTTATTTATTTAAATATTATGATTACTAACTAATTAAACTATTCAACTGGTTTAATTGTAATGAACCTTGACAGAATAAAGGCAACCAAGATAGTTGAAATAACAAAAATTACAACAAACACATAGAATGTGTCCTCAGAGAACACATCTGTGAATGCTGGTATATGACTATAGAACTCCTCCACTAACTGAAGGAATCCTCCTTTGTTATTGCGTCCCATCTCTTCACTTCTTCTTAGTCTTCTTCTTTTCGGATTTTGTCTGTATTGTTGAAACTGGCTGCTCTACTGGTGCTAGTGCCGAAATATGTTTATTCAGTAACTGTAGTAGCTCTAAACAAGTTAGATTTCCACTTTTCAAAGTGACTTTTTTGTAACTTGCAGTTTCTGAAATTTAAAGGTTGTTGTTACTCCAACATTGTTTGACACAACAGTACTGAGACTACTGAGTATATTCCTCTTTCTAAAAATAGTTAATCTCACCTGCTATTGAAGGCGCAAGTATGATATCAACAGTGGGTTCACTGCGGTCACACACAATATCCGTTTTTAGGGCACAATTAGGATTTGTTAAGGCGATTTTCGGCGAACTTATATAGTGTAAGAAGTTTCTGAAAATACAGATCACATATTAATATCAACAAATTTGGATTATAAGGCAGTTTAATAGTACAAGATGAAATTAGGGATTAGGGTGATTATTTCATGTACAAAAGTTCGCTATGCACATTTGATAGTTATGACTTTCGGTATAATATATTCTGTAAAATACGACCAATACTATTTATTACCCAGCCGAAATGTTTTGAAATTTGATAAGGAGAATCAAATAGGTTAGGGCATTATTTGAATGTTGAACATGTTTGATTGTATTTTATCAGTATTTAAATCAGTACAGCGTAATAAATGTATACATGCACAACATTTTGTATATACAATTGCCACTTTTAGTCGTTAATGTACCTTGTTTCTGTAACGTTGTTGCCAAAAGGGTCGAATTTAACAGTGATTCTCTTCGCAGCTTTCAAATTAACAGCTCTTAACTGTTTTCCGATTGCAGAAACTACTCCTCCAGACCTTCGTAATGTTCCGCTGAAAGGTATCGACATATTATAGATCTTCGAATTTTCAGGAAGAAAATATATATTTATATTTTAACCTATGTAGCTATAAATACTGAAAGTATGTTCACGAAGATAGCTATTGGAAGGTGCAGGGGCAATCAATGTTTAATGTTTCTTTGGTAAAAACCCCATTCAATGAGCTATAGATTCATTTCACTATATTTACTATAATATATTAAGTGCTAAGCGTTTATGTACATGTACCTTGTTATTATTAAATTAAATAAAACAGTAGAATTTTTATTATGAAGAGATATCTCCGTAAACTTTCAGTATATTACAATGTTACAATGCCTTTACACGACCGGATAAAATTGATTAAACGAAAATGGCAAATAAAAATTGAATGAAAGTTACATAAATTTGATCGTATCGTTAATAAAGCATCAGAGACAATTTGCTCTATGGTCGGGGGCAATTGTCAAATCAACGCAGAGACGTCAATTTTGTAGGAGACATTATCCACATCGTTAATTGATCACATTATTGCAAATTCAGCACGAGGAGCTTGTACATTTGTTAATTTTAAACTTTTCGTTAATTTAATCAATAAACAAGATGTACCCCGTTGGTCAACGTTAGTATGCATATGTTTTAGTGATCGCTTCTTCAGCTAGTAGAGAAGCACGTCCTTTGTTTGATTGCCCTAAATATTACCATTATGTAGCATAAACCTTTGCATATTAGAATCGGGTATCTTTGGTGTATTGTGTTCAAAATTGTGTTATTTGGTATAGCTCCAGCGGGGGAAACGAGTGGTGGTGCAGTGGGTGTGTCGGGAGGAGTGAGCACGGCAGCGGGTACGACGGGCACGGCGCCCGGGGCCGCGAGCACGGCAGCCACCACGGGCACCCCTGGCGCCGCCGTGGCGCCGGGCGCGGGCACCATGGCACTCGTGTCGCCCGTCGCCGCGCCGCCGCCCGACCTCCCCGTGCTCACATGCCCGCGGCGTCCGAATCTCGGCCACGAGGGGAGACCCATCATGCTTAGAGCCAATCATTTTCAAATATCAATGCCGAGAGGATATGTCCATCACTATGATGTTAATATACAGCCAGACAAATGCCCACGAAAGGTAACAATTGTTTCACTATAATAACACTTGATATTAATAAATATATTATGTAAACAATTTTGTAATCATAACAGAATATAAAGTTTTCTTAATTTTTTTTTCAGGTGAATAGAGAAATTGTAGAGACTATGGTTCATTGTTATAATAAAATATTTGGTGCCCTCAAGCCTGTGTTTGATGGCAGGAATAACCTTTACACTAGAGATCCTCTGCCGATTGGCAATGATAGAGTAGAACTTGAAGTCATCTTGCCTGGAGAAGGCAAGGACAGAGTTTTTCGTGTGACAATCAAATGGGTAGCTCAGGTAAATATCTCATTAATTTTTTGTGCTTTCTAATCACAAAATTTTGGTTATTTTCTTCTTTCTTTAAATGTGCCTTAACCCTTAACTTGACAGAAATAAGAAATGTTTGTATGTACTTGGCACTCAATAGTCTTAATAAATTTAGAAAAAATACAAAAAGTGGGTCAAAGGCCATGTCCACTATTTTGGACATTATTGAATTAAGGGTAAATCTAATTAATGTCTGATTAGACTGGCAACTACACAAATATTTATTTATTATTAGTTTTTATCTTATGACTCTTATTTTGAACAATAATTGGAGCTACTACAATAACAGTAGAGGGAGATGGTGTTAATATCAGTATTAAAATTATAGGTATCATTGTTTGCATTAGAAGAGGCTTTGGAAGGTCGAACAAGACAAATACCATATGATGCCATTTTGGCATTGGATGTGGTAATGAGGCATCTTCCATCAATGATGTACACTCCAGTGGGGCGCTCTTTCTTCTCATCCCCTGAAGGCTATTACCATCCTCTGGGTGGCGGCCGTGAGGTCTGGTTCGGTTTCCATCAGTCAGTAAGGCCCAGCCAATGGAAAATGATGCTTAATATTGATGGTGAGATTGATGTTTTATTTTTGTAGTCCTAGTTAATCCTATTAAAATGTTTTCATTATATTAGAACCAAACTAGAGCTTTTACCTTTAAACAATTTTTTTAATATGTTCTGCATATTTCAGTATCTGCCACTGCATTTTACAAGGCCCAGCCAGTCATAGAATTCATGTGTGAAGTATTAGACATTCGGGACATTAATGACCAAAGAAAACCATTGACTGATTCACAAAGAGTGAAGTTCACAAAAGAAATAAAAGGTTTAAAAATTGAGATCACACATTGTGGCACCATGAAGAGGAAGTACCGCGTGTGCAACGTCACGCGCCGGCCTGCGCAGATGCAATCGTAAGTACATAGTAGTTTTCCTCGTAGTATTATTACCAAAACTGTGGTATTTTATTGTTCTGTTGATAACAAAATATTGATTACATTGATGTAACCTGATATGAATTGTAGGCCCCTTGGCATTTATAGTGAGCTTATTATCCTGTTGAAGAGCAAGCATTGCTCAAGCAGGAAAAATACATTTTGTAAAGTTACTGTTAAACTATGTTATTTTTAATCTTACATAGTCAAAACTTATTGGTGTAAAACACTATCCTGTGAAAAGTGAAAAGTTTTACTACATGCAGTTATGTGGAATAATTGTAAAAGAATGCTATGACTGAAATATCCCATTGTCTATGTATTATTTTGTTTTCATCTCATCTTTTCCTGTTCTATGAGGATAGTTTAAGTGAATTACTAGTATTATTATTAACTGCTATTACATTTAGTATACCAAACTATACAATATAATATAAAAGTTTTGGTCTATAATCCACACCTACTTCATGTGTCACTTCATCTGGGATAGTGCCATACTGCATAAATACATCCAGTAGATAAAGTTTAATTTCAAAGATGGAATCTTATTTACCGTACTTATGCACTATTGCTAACTGCAATGAAAGTTATCAACATTCCCTGTTTTCAGATTCCCATTGCAACTAGAGAATGGACAAACTGTTGAATGCACAGTCGCAAAATATTTCCTAGACAAATACAAAATGAAGTTAAGGTATCCACATTTACCCTGTCTACAAGTTGGGCAGGAACACAAGCACACATACTTGCCCTTGGAGGTGTGCAATATTGTCCCGGGACAGAGATGCATCAAGAAACTGACGGACATGCAAACATCTACCATGATCAAAGCCACAGCCCGCTCGGCACCCGATAGGTATGATTTTCAGCAAATGTTTGGCTTAATAAGGAAAATATTAGCATATTGATACAGGAAACAAAATTATAGTTTTCAAAAGTAATATAAAGTTATTATATTAGTTTGTTTGTTTTTACTTTTTTATTACACTTTGTAACTGTACTAAATAGCAATGTCATTAGTCAGACAACCAAATAATATATGTTTTTATAGATGAATAATTATTCAATAAAAGAGATAGCAACTTCCTTGCGCAATATATCGGTCCAGCAAGGAAATGCTTTCAGCATCCTCAGTGAATTTAGAGTAGTCAGATCGTGTAACCAGCTCTGCCTAAGTATTAGCTAGACCCACACTGAACGAGAAGCGTCGCGCGGCAATTCACACCCACACAACCTGCCTATTTAACCTGATTAACCATTTATCAATGATGTTATTTGTCAGCCTCCGTAGCCTAGTTGGTAGCGACGCTGCCTACGAAGCTGGAGGTTCCGGGTTCGAATCCCGGCGAGGGCATTATTTGTGTATTTATTTATCACAAATATTTGTTCCTTGGTCATGGCAGTCTACGTATTTAAGTATCTACATTGTATCTATCTATTATATATATTGCTGCCTGGTACCCACATCACAAGCCTTAATTGAGCTTACCGTGGGACTAGGTTGATTTCTGTAAGATGTCCCAAGATATTTATTTATTTATTATGCAGGGAGCGCGAGATCAACAACCTAGTGCGGCGCGCGAACTTCAACACGGACTTGTACGTGAAGGAGTTTGGGCTCACCATCTCCAACAATATGATGGAGGTGCGCGGCCGCGTGCTGCCGCCGCCCAAGCTGCAGTACGGCGGCCGCGTCTCCTCGCTCGGCGGACAGGTAACATGCATACTGTTGGCTCAGTATAATAAATGATATGCTATGCACCTACGAACATCCCAGCTGCAATTGGTGCTTAAGAAAATCCCAATAAAAAAGTAATTAGCGCTCCGCCTAGGACTGGGCGGCGGCATACTCCATTAGTATCAAATCACAATAAACGACGCAGAGGCGCCGGTGATTAAAAAGCTCCTATTTCCTCTATTACAAAGGTTAACTGGAAGAGATCCCTTAATGGGATAAGTTCGCCTTTGTACAAATCTGTGTAATATTCATACTGTTTATTTTGTTTTCTGTGTTTTTGTGCAATAAAGTGTTTTACTACTACTACTACTAAATGGTACTGTTCTACTGTGGGAATGGGAAAACACTCGGATTGCTAATCCCACAACGGAGTAAAATCATATCGACGCGCGGGACTCGCGGGAGTTAGTCCACGTATATTCCCATGGAATATTCTATATTTTATTCGTATTGGACGTTACTTGTAGAACACGCAATATTTAATTGATTTTATAATTATTGAATTGATTTTCAATGGATCACCACTAATTACCACCTTGAGAACCCCATCCATAAGCCGCATAGTGGTGATATTGACGTGATTAGTAAAGTGAAAAGTGAAAGCGCATAGTACTAACGTACAGCCACCCACGTAAAGTGTACCCACCGCTCAGGTGATCTTGGCATGTCTTATCTTACTCTAGCATGGTGCGCGTACACCGACGCGAGCTTATACTGTGCTGGCACCAACGCATTCTTTTCAAACATTTTATCACCACTGTCCGAGGTGTGCTGTTGGTATGCCTACCGCAACTTCGAAGTAAAGTGCGGTAAAGTGTGCCTAGTAGCAAAGGTACTCGAGCGGTAAAGTGTGCCTAGTACACGTAAATGCATAAACAGGATTCATTTTCATACATTCAACGGTACTTGAGTCCCTTGACCAGCTTAGCTATATATATTTCTGGCATCATATCACCTTTCATCATTACTCATGGTACCTAATTTGACGCTGGTCTATCGTCGAATCGATCGCCAACCCGCTTGCCCAGCTTGGCGATTTATTTAACCCTAATGCGTCCGTATGCGTGCACAGAAAAAAAAAATTACTTGAAACAAGTAATATTATTTAATTCAAGATCTTTTGGGATTTCGATATAAGGAAAATGGAGAATTACTTCGATTGAGATATAATATGTTTCGTCTTATAGTTCTTAGACCAAGAATTACTTATTTATATCAATAATTTAAATGTCTCTTCCACTAAAATCGAATAACTGTTGTTTCAAGAGTGACATTTTTTTATTTTAAGTATTCCTTTTCTTAATTTAATATTGAAAGGCTCTTTAACGAAGATTTAATGTATTTTGTTTATAATAGTTTTAAAAATTGGCCCAAGAGCGTTAGTTCTTATTGTAAAATAGCACATTTTCCCTTCAATGAAGTAAAACTCTTTTTTCAAATGCTAATTATTTGACCCAAGAACAAAAATATTTAGAACAATATGTATTCATTCTTGGGTCAAACAGTTAAGCTTTTAAAAAAAGAGTTTTGATAATTTGACCGGAATATGGGCCATTTTACAACAAGAACTAAACTTTCTTTAGTAAATTATATCAGCTATTTAGAACAAGATATATTCGTTCTTGGGTCAAACAATTAAGCTTTTAAAAAAAGAGGTTTAAATAATTTGACCGGAATATGGGCCATTTTACAACAAGAACTAAACTTTCTTCAGTAAATTATTATCAGCTATTTAGATCAAGATATATTCGTTCTTGGGTCAAACAATTAAGCTTTTAAAAAAAGAGCCTCACATCATTTGAAGAGAATATGTGTTATTTTACAATAAATTGACACAAGAGCGTTAGTTCTTATTGTAAAATAGCACATATTCTCTTCAAATTATGTAAGGCTCTTTTTTTAAAAGCTAAATTGGTTGACCCAAGAACGAATATATCTTGTTCTAAATAGCTGATATTATTTACTGAAGAGAGTTTTGTTCTTGTTGTCAAACGGCTCATATTTCGCTCAAATATGTAAAGTTCTTATTTTTTAATCTAATTGGTTTGACCCAAGAAAGAAATATCTTGTTTGTATTAAGTAAAGCTCTTCTTTCAAGAGTGTTTAATTCTTCTTAGAAAAAGTATCATTCTTGTCGTAAAATAGAACGTATTCCATTCAAATTAAGTAAAGCTTTTCTTTTAAGAGTGTTTAATTCTTCTTATAAAAAGTGTAATTTCTTGTCGTAAAATGGTACGTATTCCACTCAAATTAAATAAATTTCTTCTTTTAAGAATGTTGAATTTTCTTATAAAAAGTGTCGATCTTGTCGTAACATAGAAGGTATTCCAATCAAATTAGGTAAATCTCTTGTTCATCATGGCTTTAAGATGTGCTATTCTCGAGAATATTCTCCGTTTGGGTTGTTATGGGAAATTCCTTTGAGCGAGAACGTTTGTTATACAGAACGGAGAAAATTCTCGAGTACGGCACATCTTAAAGTCGTGATGAAAAAGAGATTTACCTAATTTGAATGGAATACCTTCTATGTTACGTCAAGAATGACACTTTTTATAAGGAAACTCAACATTCTTCATGAAGAGGCATCACAACACTTTTCATACAGACGTTTGTGTATTTTGCGCGTTTAAAAAAAATTACTATTTTATTTTTGTATCGCAAATGAAATAATTATGACGTAGGTTTTTACCTACTTAACAATTTTAGTTTTGTTTACCTTTATAACATGGTCATAACATCACTATTATTGACTTTGCGACAGTTGACTTGGTTAAATTACCTACCTAAATAAAACATAGAATGATAATTTTGTAAGTGGGATAAATACACAAATATCCACTTTTAAAGAGATTTAAATTTTAATGGAGTGCGTGTCTTTTTACAATAACAAGAAATTCAATCTTAAAAGAAAAGCTTAATGTAAGTAATTAGAATACGTACTATTTTACAACTAGAATAAACATGTTACAAGAAGAATTATCTTAACTCAAATAAGTGGTTAATCAACTCGAGGTTTAACTTTTTACAAAAAGACTAGTGTGTTATAAGTATGAATGTGTTTCGATAGTATTCCAACCTAATTTATACAAGCCAAATTATTATCGAAACACATTTATACCTATTCGTAAATATTGGAATGAAAGAGAAATATAAGTTTCTCGTTTATTTTATGCACCAGTTAAAGACAATAGGTAATTACAAATTCAGAACTTATCAGTGTCACTATACAGTCTTCAAATTGAATTCAGAGCAAAATACATTTCGACTTATTTATACACGGTGGGCCCTGTAACAAAAGCAAAAAAAATAACCGTCAGTAGTACTGCCCAAACCTACTAGTTTGTATGAAAAAGTGAAAACCTACAGATTTCATAGTTTTTAAAAGTGGCCGAACAAAAGGTGTTAGGTTTGATGAGTACTACTGACGGTTATTTTTTTTGCTTTTGTTACAGGCTGTAAGAGCTACATGTCATGGTTCATTATTTTATTTATATACCCACATATCATTAGCACTCTATAATGCTGGTTCAAAAACCGGATATTAGGACCCCCATTATGATAAACTTTTTGTTACAACTTATTTCTTATCTGTGAAAGTATATTATGACGATGTAATATTATCGAAATCGATAATATAATAGCGATCAAATTTCGAACACTTCTGAAATACAAGGGAATTTGATTTGACGTCTGCCAAGTCTAGTTTGTCTCTGAATTAAAAATAAATAAGTGTCAAATTCGAACGTCAAAAAAGTTCTTAGGTATTTACGAAGTACATCATGGCGGGACCCAGTGTAGGTATGGTAGTTTCAAGTTTTCAACGCATCATAGAGAGCTAATGATATGTGCGTATATAAACTAGTGTATGTAACTGTATATAATTAGGCATTAAAACAATAATTTTAATACCTTTTATTATACAGGGTGACTCATTCAAATCGGTCAGTATGGGAAAGACTGAAACTATAAGACATACGAAGATTTGTTCTAAGGAACCATGTCACCGAATTTGATAAAAAGAAAAACTGCATTCATACATTTGAAAAATAAACTGTACTCAGCCAGGGAATCGAACCCGGTTGTTTTGAAAAAATAAACATACACTATGTCTATTCAGATATCGTTTGTGTAGGTCTTAAGCAGTAAATGTCTCTAAGAAACATGATGTCTAAAATGAATGGAATTCATTGTTTTCGCGTACTTAAATTTATTTTACTAGGTGTTTATTGTGTAAATCTTAAGAAAAAAATTTTTTTTTCTCTCATATCTATCAACGCAGTTTTCCTTATTATCAAAATCAATGACATGGTTCCTAAGAACAAATCTTCGTATGTCTTATAGTTTCTGACTTTCCCATACTGACCGGTTTGAATGGGCCACCCGGTATACAGTCACGTAAACTACTATTATACCCGTCACTAAGTCAGATCGCTGCAAAATTGAATCACTACTAAATATAGAAAAAAAATAATACCTATTCTGACTTCGAATTACGTAATTGTAGAGTATCTCTACAATATTTGCTAATATTAGTAAATAATTTAAAGAAAACATAATCTCTTTCTCTCTTTATCTTAATTGAAGATGAAGATACTTTACACGTAAAAATAATTGACATGGGTTCAGTTCTTAGTACGGTCAAATCGTACATACTTTTACCCTAAACTCAAGTAGTATCGCTGCATCTTTGGTATGTTGTTTAGACACCATAGGACAGTATAAAACCATATTTTGCAAGCAAAAAAAAGTTGTGCTAGCTGGGTAGTAAGTACGTGAAAAACTGCGAAATTTACGGCCATTTTTTAGTTTCTGATTTTTATTTAAAAAACCTTACGTTTTTTGATATCATGTGTAAATAAACGTTTAAAGACTAATAAATTTCCAACAAGTTGAGCTAACATGCATTAGGTACCGTAGGTCTTATAGTTTCAGAGATTCGAGACTTTAAAAAGTACCCCTTTTTGTAAACTAGATAAAATTTCGTGTTTTGCTAACGTTTTCGACTTAATATCGCCTCACCTAATTATGCTACGAAAAACATGCAATAATGACCTTATAGCGCACTTAATATTCTTTAATTTAAGGGTAAAATTAGGTCAGTGAACTTTGTAATTGAAAGTATAAACCCGAAATTCCAAAGGCAGGAGGCCCGCTATCTAAGTTTTTCATACAAATCGCAAGTCGCAGAGTTGCAAAGCTGCAATTTTGGTATATTATAAAGGCCTTATAACTATATACGAAAATGCATATTAAAAGAAAAACAAAAAAATAATTTGGGCATAGGACGTAAAAAACGGAAAAAAAATCGCACTTGTTTTAGTTTTTGACGTTTAACTAAAAATCTATTATCTTTTTGATACTAATTGCTATAAAACTAAGAAAGAACATTAAATTTGAAAGGATTTGAGCTACGTTGCATCACCGTAAGTTTATATATACATATTTTGAGATACGAAATTTACTAAAATGCCCTTTTATCAAAACATAAACAAATTTTAGGTTACGTTAAAGCTATTCACTAAATATTGGCAAAACGTTCGCGCTAAGAAAAAAAAGTAATTGTAGATAATAACTACATTAAATTTGGAACAAATTGAGCCGATAACAATTACAGTAAGTCTTATAGTTGGGGGTATACGAGGCTTCAAAACATGCATTTATTTTCTTAACTTAATGAAGGGCACATGTTGAAATGTCGTATCTCTAAATCTACATAATTTAGGGTAATGCAAGGTAGCTCAAATCCTTTCAAATTTAATATTCTTTCATAGTTTTATAGCAATTAGTATCAAAAAGTTAGTTTTTTAGTTAAACGTCAAAAACTAAAAAAAGTCCGATTTTTTTTCAGTTTTTTATGTCCTATACCTAAATCCTTTTTCTTTCTTGTAATATGCATTTTCGTACATCCCTATAGAGCCTATATAATATACAAAAATTGCAGCTTTGCAACACGACTTGCCATTTGTATGAAAAACTTAGATAGTGGACCTCCTGCTTTTTGAATTTCGCGTTTTTAGTTTCAATTACAAAGTTTACTGACCTGATTTTACCCTTAAATGAAAGAATATTAATTGCGCTATAAGATAATTATTTCATGTTTTTCGTAGCATAATTAGGTAAGTCGATATTAAACCAAAAACGTTAGCAAAACTCAACATTTTATCTAGTTTACAAAACAGGGTACTATTTGAAGTCTCGAATCTCTGAAACTATAAGACCTACGGTAATGCATGTTATCTCATCTTGTTACAAATTCATTCATCTTTAAACGTTACCTGATACATATTGTCAAAAAACGTAAGGCTTTTTTTATAAAAATCAGAAACTAAAAATAGACAGTAAATTTCACAGTTTTTCACGTATAACGCAGCTAGCACAACTTTTTTTTGCTTGCAAAATGTGGTTTTATACTGCCCTATAGTGTCTAAATAACATACCAAAAATGCAGCTTTACTACATGTTTTGCGAGTTTAATGTACGATTTGACCGTACTATCCGCATCTAACTACGTAAAGAACATTTAAATAATTCAAGTAATTAAAAATGTCTTCTCGACCAATCATACATTTGTATGTTAACTTAAATTTAAGTATGATTATTATTTATAAAATGAGACATACATATTACCACCTACTGAGCGAAGAGGCATTGGCATTTCATCAAAACATTCAACCAACGATATATATTTGTATTCATTCGTTTTGTTAACTTGATATGCCTTTAAATGGGTACTGTAATTAATTATTTGCAATACAGAACACGCAAGGATGACCGATTTTTTTTGTTTATCCCTTACTAATATATCATTAATTAAGAGGAATATTGGATTTTCATCTTTACATTCGTATAAAACAACGGACATATAATCATAAATATATCCGTTATTATCAAAAGTAGCAGTCGAAAAATAATTGTCTCCATTTAAATGACACGGAATATTTACGCACTGCTTTAACTTTCCCCACTTTGTTTTGTTTTCAAAGCCACCATTAGTTAAAAACCTGCTGCAGTCCTTTAATTGGCACCGTATTGAAATCGAATAACATAAGTCTGTCCTACTCGCTATAGAACGTGATACTCTTTTTAGTTCTTTGTGCTTAGCTTCAAATTTAAAAGCCGAGTAAAATATAGGCGGTCCTAGTTTATTTATCACACCCGGGTAATGTACCAAGAAATGGTATTTTGGTTTCAATGAAGTTTTGAATAGCGCTATATACATTTTATGATGTTCTTTTATCAGATGCTTCAAATTGGCTAAATGTTCTGTGGAGATAGTTTGTTCGGTTAGAGTTTCTGTTAACTCTAATAAAAGCAAATAATAGTTCCACACTTCGTCTCTTTCGTCAATGAAGTCACCGACAAAGTAACGGAAATTTCTTACAAAGCATAACATCTCCGACGCTGAAAACATGATGATTCCATTACATAAATGCTGCTTAGTAACGGGTGGGGGATGATTATGCTCGGATCTAGAATATGTGAAGTATTTCGTTCTGGAATTCAATTGCTCCAAGGTAAAAACCTTTCTGTTTATAAATGATTGTATTATTGAAGCCATACTATATCTATGAACTCCTTCACATAAATCATGCATGACGTCTACACTGGTATTTTCACAAGCATGGAAGCTGTCTAGACTGTTCCATACACAGGGTTCTTTTACGCCAATTTTATTGGCTAAACAATGGTTATAATTAGCTTGTGACCTTATTTTTTCTTCACTTTCTGAAATGGCAGTTTGGCATTCTTGTTTATCCATAGTACAAATTCTACAGTAATTACTGGCGGAAAAACTTTCCATGTAACCCATAATTGAATTGAGCCCTAAATTATCTCCTGATAAGGCAATTAAATAGAATTTTACTTTCAATTTTTCATTATTAGAGAGTATGTCTATACCACAATTTTCCAAAAAGTGCAATTCATCAAGTAATGGTTGAAAAACAGCTTTATTACCAAAATTTACTCTGTGGCTTGAATAAAAAAGGAGAGCCAAGAAAATATTTTCCAGGCGGCTAGAAAACTGCGGTGGAATAGTCGCAATGCTACAATAAACAGCGCCAATTTTATGTTTACCGGCATGACTGCCTAATGGATTACCATTTTCGAAATCATCATAGTAAATATATATAGGAATAGAAATATCTGAGCAATGTTCAGCTTTAAGTTTCCATAATACCCCATTAACAACGTTTAACAATACATTTTCTGTGCTACTAAGATATCTTTGATAATCTAGTATAGTCTGCAGGACTTGTGGTAATTCTAAAAACAACTTTAGACTATTCCGCAAAGGCACCAAATGAACGTATTCATCCTTTAAAGTCATGATCACTTTAGAATCTACTCGTTTTGGTGCCTTAGAGATACCGATTTTTTTCTTAATTGGTTTAACTAACTTACCACTCGCATTAAACAAATTTATGAGTTTATGTTCGGTGTCAATTGCTTGAAAACAGTTTTTAAATATGTCCAAGCACACACTTAAGTTCTTCATTGGCAAAATGTCGTTACTAATATTACTATTAATATTTCCAAGCACTGGGATTTGATTCTCTATGTAAGTTACTGAATCAGTAAGGAATTTTTGAAAAATATCGATTATGTTTTGTATTTGATTTCTCGGCATATTTAAATTACTGTACAATTTCGATATAAGAACTATAACAGATAAGTGAAGATCTTTTTTAAATTGCATTGTTACATGGTCACTATCTTGGGTACAGTGCTCACTAATAGATTCAAGTTGGATAGAACTGTTTAACTCAATAGGATCAGGTGTTTTAGTTTCCATGATCGTTATATTATTACACGTTGGAGAATTCGGATGCAATGTTTTTTCCATTGGCTTACTATCAAGTCGGCGATTATCAAACATTTTATGAAAAAATGTCAAATGATCTTTTAAAGAATACTTTGTGCAATACATTCTCTGGCAATTTTCAATTGGACAATTAAAATTAGTTTTTATTTTATGAATAAGTTCCAAATGTAAAATGTATTTTTTAAAACTACCAAGATCGAGTTTGCACTCGGAACAAAGCATTTCATGAATTAGTTTAACTTTTTTCGTATGATAGGCGTAGGGCGTAGTTGACGCCACAGAGTATTCTCTACAAGTCAAAACTTAGAGCAAAGCACGTCAATTGTAGATGGTGCAAATAGGTACCTTATACACATATACCTAAGTACATACCAAATGCCATAGATGAAATTTCTTGCTCAGTATCTTTTTACATTTCAGAAACATAGACTAAATTTTACACATCTAAGTTTAAAACATCAACTATATACGGTGGTACTGTATCATACGCCGTATGGATTTGATACACTTTTTTTTGAATAATTATGTGAAGATGCTCAGACACTGGGGGATACTTGGCGTGAAAGACGTGGTATATCTTAAACAATAAGTCGAACGCCTTTGCAGCTGAATGCATGCGGTATTTGATATCATCAATTACGATGTAAATCTGGGCGAAGTTTTGTAGCGGTCCTTGTATGAGCACGAAGGGTTGCACGGTATCCTTCCGCGCTGCCGCCTTGGCTTTCTGTGTTGCGATCACGCTGTCGATATCTCCGGCGTCCTGGATTAAAAACATAATTTAAAAGTAATGCCATAGTTTCCAGGAATATCCCACTGCTCAGCAGAGGCCCTACTACAAAAATAGAAGTTCTTTCTTTATAGTCCGTAGCCAAAATGGCAAAACAGGTCCCTTATAGTTTTGGTGTGCGACTGTTATGTCACAGCCACTTTACTCAGTAACCATGAAGCGTACGTAGACGAAATTAGTAATAAAAGTGTGTTTTGTTTGCCGCTACCTAGTTCTGGACGTAAAAAATAAATAATGCTAGAATTATTATTTTGCAACAAAACTAAATGAAATATATATTGAACTCGCTTGACTCACAAATTTTTAGTTATCTAATAATATTATAAGGAGAATAAACCACTTAAATTTTGATTGGGTGCAAACAATACTTACATCTATCTGAACTAATAAACCCCGGATTGATTCAGTGGTTGAGAACTTGACTTTCCTAGATTTTCGGCCTTTGGGTGGTATTAAAAAACCTAGCAGGTAAATCTGCACCGGAATTCGTTTGTCTGAAATAAAACATTTTATGAGATATATGTACACATATTTTCATAAGATCAACAGCATTCGTAGCCTGGTGGATAGTGTCTCTGCCTATGAAACAAGAGGTCCTGAGTTCAAATCCCGTTAAGGGCATTTATTTGTGCGTTTATTACAAATATTAGTTCCTGAGTTATGGGTGTTCTCTACGTATTTAATTATTTATATGTATATAATATCTATTGTATAAATCGTTGCCTAAGTACCCACAACACAAGCCTGTGGTATGGGTACCTACTATACTATAACGATAATAATTATACCGACATGGATACTATAAAAATATCAAATTATAGATACTCGCATTATAGAAATCATTCAAGATTCGGGTACTTACAACACGTAGGTACTATAGACCAACACAGACTGAGAAAACAAGTAGGAACTTACCATCGTCAATGATATTTTCTAATCCTTCAATTAATGCATTTGCATCATCATTTGTCACAACACTTTCTCTAAGCTTCAAAACTTTCGAGAAAAATGGTTCCCAGTTTTTAAAGAAGTTAAGCGATTTCTCTTTAAACTGTTTCTCAAAATCCAAAAGTATCTGTTAACAATAACAAAACAGTGACAGTATTAATAATTAATCATTATATCATTATCCAACGCCGAACTGCGGCAAGCATCATGGGCACCTTTGCGCAAGGAACCGCTGGAAGGGGGGGTCTTTGTAAATTTTTGTTTTGTATTATTAATTATTTATTAAATAATATATAGGTAATAAATTTAATTAGAAATTGGATGTCATATACCAAAGAAAAAACGACCAAGATCACCAATGTCCGAGGTGGGGATCGAATCGACGTGCTCAGCTTTCGCGACTGATGCCTGCACTTCTCGGCCACTCGGTCTTAAAGACCACCTCGGACGTTGGTGATCTTGGTCGTTTTTTCTTTGGTATATGACATCCAATATTTATATTTTATATAGTATTAAGTAGTGTGACCACTGGGGAAAAAATAAAAGTACAAATCAAAATATTTGGTTAATAAATAATTTGATTTGTGTTTTCACAATTACTTTAACCCGGCGGGAGTGTGGCAGGGTATCTCATACCCTGTGTTTGACTTATGTCAATATATGTATTTAGAGTTTATTTTTGTTTAACTTTTTTTCACCACACTCTCGCCGGGTTAATATATAGGTATTTCATCTGAAACACAGTTACACATTGATCATTCAAAATGTTTTCCTACACTGATTAGTATAAGAAATGTGGGAACTATAAGGCACTTTGATTAAGAGAAGTGTTCTTATTATTTTGAATCTAGGTATTTAGTGTGAATTGCAAGGAACTATCCATCTTACTCCAAAAATGAACTTTGTTTGTGAGTCACAGAATTCATTTTAGTATAACGTGGCCAATATATATTATATGTGTATATATCAACTTATTTTTAATATAAGGTACTAGTTATTTTGAGGAATGTCTTACCAGAGTATCTGCTTTGCCGTCTTTTAAAATGGCCCAGGTTTCAAGATAATCGTGTACAGTTTCAAATTTTTGTTTGTGTCTTAATTCAAAGGTGTTATTCCACTTTTCACAAACTTGGTCCCATGGCTCATTGTTATGTTTGAGCCAAATAGCGTCGTCATTTGAAGTAATCACTGAAATGAAACAAATAAAAAATGTATCAAAACTTTGCCATACTTTGTGAAAATGTAATAGAATCTTAAAGTGCAATCTCAACAAAAAATTAATCTAAAGGAAGACAACAGACAGACAGAGTTACTTTCGCATTTATAATATTAGTATGGGTTTTACCTTGATTATTTTCCACAGACTCAACATCCGTCTCCGAACTAGAGCAAGTGGATTTAATGCCTCTTCGCTTTGCTCCTGATATGTACAGAAGATTTCGGACCTTGTCCACTAATTTGCCTTTAGAAGGCACATATCTTCTTGAAGCAGATTTGCATGTCGGCACTGCTTTTATATAGTATGTATATACACTTTCAGTTGGGAAAAGTGAAACAATTTTTGCGGCTAGCAAATTGAATTCTTCTGGTTTGATGTTGCTGAGGAAAAAATATATTTCAGATAATCTTCATTCGTATTTAAGTATCAATACTAATTATAGAAACCAGACAGAAAACCTTCACAGCCATCCTCAACGTAAATGCATAATTTTGCTCCCTGTGAAAAAATATCTATCTCCCACTGGGCATCAATCCATCTGGCTGGATTGACATGCATGTACAGTCACCTGCAATCATTGCAGGTGACTGTGCCAAGCCTGAAACTTCTGCTGTCTGGTCTCTCCTAATCCATTAGCTATAGGTACTTGAGCAGGCTTATTATAAGCTTATATTACACTAATCTACATTGGATACTACTACATGATGATTACTGTACATCATTTCTACAGCACTATACTACTATAGCTACTTAACCTACTACTAATCTAATAGGTATAATACGTGTGGTACCCCTAGGTAACAAAATAAGTTTTAAGCTGCTCTAGCTAAGAACTTAACTAAGGTTATGGGTAACTTGTGTGAAAGTAGACACAGCATCGACACGCTCATGGTTAGGTAATGTTTATTCTCTATAACTTTAGGTACATAAAAAGAATGTATTTACATTGCCATATCAAAATTTATGACTTATCATTATGGCATCAAAAATTTGGGAAAATAATAATTATAAAATAAAAAATGAGGGAAATTTAAATTATGGCAAATGTAATTCAGGCAAATATTAGAGAACATCTATGCCTGTGATCACATGCTCCTGATGTAATAAATCCCATATCAAAAACATCTACCTGCCTACATAGATAACAAACACTACATCAGTTCTACGGGAAAACACAATTATAAGTGGTTCAATAATTACTTGTTAACAATAAATGTGTAGTGATATTTCACCAAAACATCAACAATGATGTTTCTTTTTTGGGAATTCAATTGTTTGTATTTTTGATAATAATTTAGAACACTATTTCCTTGTGGAGACGATTGGAGTATAGTCTTCAAATCAAATTCTGGCAGTGAAAGCCTGCTTGGTATATTCAAGTAGGAATCCAAATCCAAAGTAATGTCCGTCAGAATAATTGACTGATCTTGATCAACTTGCATCACTTCTGGACAGTTCGCTCTAATAACCATTAAATCTTCATTGAAGGATGATGCAGTTTCAGTATCGGTAACTGAGTCTAAGTAATCCTGTATTTTACTTTTTAGTTTAATTCGATGCCCAATGTGTGGGCAAAGCTCTTTCAAATAAGTATCATTTGAAACAAGATATTTGAACTGTTCCTTGCTTATATCATTTTCTGTAAAAAAATAACTTAGATAATCGAAAAAACAAAGATGAATATACGCTGGTGGTCACCTTAGATCATCAGGTAGTCATCATAGGTCAAGAGGTCACCATAGCCTATACACCCCAGAACAAAGATGTTTAAAAAGTGTTGCATTTGAAGACAGACTGAATCAAAGTCTTCCACTGCAACATTCTGACAAAATATATTTATACTACTTTATATATTACTTATACGTGGTTTGTCCCTTATGTTATGTTACACTTCAGAAGACAAACGAACATCTTGATCAACCCTAGTGATATATGGCAGTAGCACAATAAATTATTATCAATTTAAACTTTCACGACTTTCACACATTATTTGAACACTTGATTGGGTAATAATATAACTTATTTTACTTACATCGACGTGTCAAAATGCCCGTTGTCTCGTTTTGATAAGTTAATAATAGTTTAGCAAATGAGTAAAAATGTAAATGATGTCGGTAATTTTGTTTAACCTAACATTTAGCACATGTATTTTGGTAAGAGAAAAAAACTTACTTCACGCTTTTAAGATAAGAGAAACTTCTTCCAATTTCAGTAATGCCTTAGCATTTTGCCGCTTTCTGACCTGCGAGCGCTATTTTAGAAAATGCATAGGTAACTTACTTTTGAAGTTCTCCACGACTTCTGATGGCACATTCCAGGAAACCAATATATTTTCTGTGTCCTCTTCCATTATTTTGTGTTCACGAAGTTGTTTTCACAGCAACCACACAAAAAACAAGCAAAAAGACAAATAAAATAGCACACGAAACGTCTAATTCGCCTAAATCACATTTGGCCGTTAGCATTCGGTTTGTTGGATGACAACTTGAAAATGTTGCCAGTACCTGATTTTTATTTTACCGAATATAAACATTACGAGACACTTACATGTCATGTTAATGCAACCTAGATAATGTAACTATACTCGTAGATAGTATATATGTACTAAAATCCGGGACCTATTTTGTGAGCTTCCTTTTTGTAAAGACCAAGTAGGTACATAATTTATGTCTATGTTATATAATATGTATTTAAAGGGGATTGGGTATTTTTGTATGGACTAGTGGCGTCATTTTTTTTTTCAGCGGCCATCGTTTATGTTACTACTATTTTGTAGTGCTACCTTAGACTAGCTTATTTACAAAATAAGTTTTGCTGTAACTAATATCGGAGCCAAGATATGGCCCTTCAAACAATGTTATTGGACCAGTGAATATACCTAACTAAGACAGGTTTAGGAGACAGCTTAGATGACTACAGGCTTATTTAACTCGATAATACTACTAACAAAGATATAAGGACATTGCCCTTAAAGTATAATAGTTAATTTAACCGAGTTAAAAAAAGAAGATCTTAGGTATATGAAAATGCAACTGTATTTTCTTATGCGATTTCTATGCTGTCTGTTTAGTAAACATTAAAAATGTTGCAAAATGGTTTCAATAGACGGTTCACCCTCTGACTACACCATTAGGAAACACAGGTGTGATGCACACATGCAAAATGTTTTGACATATTCCCAAGTAGAAAATGTACCTAATTAGACTAGTTTCTAGATTGGAATTGTTACTAATGCTTTCTTATGTATACAACACAACATATGTGACATTATTTGGGATAAGGGGCCTTATTGTCGATGGCTCTTACGTCCGGTGCCGTCGTATTTGTATACAAACATGGCTCATAACGCCGTAAGCGCCAATGACAATAACGTCCCTTTTCCCAGATAACGTCATTTGTAATTTTTAGTATTACGTTGAATTACTTTTTTACACATTTTCTGGCTCGTCGTAAACTTCATTCTCAATATTATCTTGGCGAATCACTCTCTCTAAAAACTGTGCCGGGGGATCAAGATGTTTTTGATACCTACCCCATCCCAAGAACCATACATATAATTGACATTACATATTGTGAGCAACAGCCTAAGGTCCTCTTCCGAACAACACATGAACAATAATGTCCTGATATTGCCTCTGGGCCTTGTAATCCCCCATCTACACCAACATACAACAAACATGAAAACACGCATAAAGTGTGAAAATATGAATACTTTTATTTTTATTTCAAATGCGACATAAAACCTTTGACATAATTACGTTTAATAGAACGTTCATCGACATCCGTCATAAAATCGCCGTGTTAAAGAAAAAAGGAACTATCTCTAAATAATCATTGACCGAAAAAGAACCTTATGTCCAAGGTTACCTTATGAGTTAAGGTTAGATTTTACGTGGCATACACAATAGTAGTTTTAACTCATTCCGATGCATTTCAAAAACAAATTTGAGTCTTTACTATAAAACTTTAAAGTATGATATCTCGGCTCCGATATAATTTAGCTATATGCACTCCATAATAAAATAAGTTTATTTTAAATTGCTCTTTTCAAATTTACCACTTTAATGAGTGGCCGCCAAAATTTAAAAACGACGCCAACTTTACCCAAACCCCTTTTGTATTTGTGTAAGTACAAGTATTGTATTTACAAAAAAATATTAATAATTGACTTGATTAAAGAATCAATATCACTAATATTTAAATCCTGCACCAAACCAAAGCTTTCTGTTTAGCCCAATGGTTGACTGGTAGAGAATGCCTTAAGGCGGTAAGTTCGCCATTTGTACTCTTTTATATTGTGCAATAAAGTTTAAATAATAATAATAATTGAGATATGTTTTAAATATTAATCATATTTATTTTCGAAATTTATAAGTGTGTTAAACTAAGTATCGGCACACTAAGTAGCTCTATGGTCTTATATAGTTGCCTTTTATAGTTATTTCGAAAAACATCAAAAGCGTGGTGTATTGTTTAAAGATTAAAAGCGTGGTAGAATGTGTGAAGATTGTTCGCTAAACCATTTTACAAGATTATCGGGTAAAAAATGAATACAGCAACACTGCTCGTAACAAAAAATGCAATTTCTTGAGACAAGATTTGTAAACTTTCGTAAATTTTGTTGCAAGAACTAGCAAGGAATTATATCTTGGGGCAACAATGCTTAATAATAATGTTTCAAAGGTACTGAAGTTCGATTCTTTTGTAATTATTCGGACTGTTAGTACCTAAACCCATTTTCTCTTTGAGTATTTAGACTCAAATACAATTGAAATTGACGAATGAAGATTCTTCATTGTAAATTTAATTTAATCTTAGGTGTAGCTGTAGGTACCCAATCCCTACGACCGAGTAATGTACTACTTGCGTTAAGAATGTCTTACTTCTCATTGTTAATTTAACTGAATCATGAGTGAAACTGTAGTAATTATCATCCACCGAGAAATATATTACCTAAGTACTTGCTTTTGGAATGTCTTAATTATGCTTGTAAATTTAACAGAATCTTTGCTGAAATTAGTACTATCTTCTACTGAGAAATATATTACTTGCTTTAAGAATGTCTTAATTCTTGATTGTAAATTTGGCAGAATTTTTGCTGAAATTAGTACTTTCTTCTGCTGAGAAATATATAACTTATTTTAAGAATTTATTAATTCTTGATTGTAAATTTAACGGATGTTTTGCTGAAATTAGTACTATCTTCTACTGAGAAATAGATTACTTGCTTTAAGAATGTCTTAATTCTTGATTGTAAATTTAATTGAATCTTGGCTGAAACTAGTACTATCTTCTACTGAGAAATATATTACTTGCTTTATGAATGTCTTAATTCTTAATTGTAAATTTAACAGAATCTTGGCTGAAACTAGTACTATCTTCTACTGAGAAATATATTACTTGCTTTATGAATGTCTTAATTCTTAATTGCAAATTTAACAGAATTTTGGCTGAAACTAGTACTATCTTCAACTGAGAAATATATTACTTGCTTTAAGAATGTCTCAATTCTTAATTGTAAATTTAACAGAATCTTGGCTGAAACTAGTACTATCTTCTACTGAGAACTATATTACTTGCTTTAAGAATGTCTCAATTCTTAATTGTAAATTTAACAAAATCTTGGCTGAAACTAGTACTATCTTCTACTGAGAAATATATTACTTGCTTTATGAATGTCTTAATTCTTAATTGTAAATTTAACAGAATCTTGGCTGAAACTAGTACTATCTTCTACTGAGAAATATATTACTTGCTTTAAGAATGTCTTAATTCTTAATTGCAAATTTAACAGAATCTTGGCTGAAACTAGTACTATCTTCTACTGAGAAATATATTACTTGCTTTAAGAATGTCTCAATTCTTAATTGTAAATTTAACAAAATCTTGGCTGAAACTAGTACTATCTTCTACTGAGAAATATATTACTTGCTTTAAGAATGTCTTAATTCTTAATTGTAAATTTAACAGAATCTTGGCTGAAACTAGTACTATCTTCTACTGAGAATTATATTACTTACTTTAAGAATGTCTTAATTCTTAATTGTATATTTAATAGAATCTTGGCTGAAACTAGTACTATCTTCTACTGAGAAATATATTACTTGCTTTAAGAATGTCTTAATTCTTAATTGCAAATTTAACAGAATCTTGGCTGAAACTAGTACTATCTTCTACTGAGAATTATATTACTTACTTTAAGAATGTCTTAACTCTTAATTGTATATTTAACAGAATCTTGGCTGAAACTAGTACTATCTTCTACTGAGAAATATATTACTTGCTTTAAGAATGTCTTAATACTTGGCTGAATAATTCAATAATTCTTGGGTGAACTAAATAATATGTCCTATCAAGTAACATATTACTTGCTTTAATAGTTTTCAATTGTTCATTTGAGATTTAAATTTAATCTTGACCCAAGTTTGACTCTAAATTGGCGCAAGAATTAATTCTTAAATCAAATCTGCGCAATCATTCTTATGGTGAGAATTAAATTAGTTTTGATCTGAGAAGTAATTTTTGACTTAAATAATATTTGCTTTGAACCAACATTTTCCGTCTTTACCATGAAGATTTCTAAATTTTTGATACGTTTGTGAGATTATCTTATTTCAAGATATATATATTTGAGATCAAGATATAATTGGTGAAACATATTTGGTTCTTGTTTCAAAAAAGTGTTTTTTTCTGTGTGGTAATAGGAGAGGCACAAAGATTCAGCAGTGGACTGATATACACAGGCTGATGATGTGTGTGATATGCATCGTCAAATCTCTGTTACCTATTTGAATTACAAGCAGCTCATTATCGTTTCTTATTAGGAATTTCATGAAATAGCTTTATCACTTAACAATCACAAAACTGATGGGACTCCATAAAATTTCCAGTTGCATATTTCCTCTTTATTGTTATAATTCTTATATTGTACTATTCCGTTGATCTATGACTAGTTATATTTATCGTAGATATACGTCAGTTTATTTGATTACCTATGCAGTCTTTTCGTTTTGCTGCGACATTATCTTATTTTTTTAGCCATATGAAAATTGAATAGCCACTATTTCTACCTTCTTACCTCACTCGCACAGTCTCGGATTAGGCCGCTATTACCAGGTATAGCAGTGTCAAAATGTATGGCTTCCGTGTTAATTTGTTCCCCAAAGTGTGCGCTCCGTTCGGCGGCCCTACCGCGAACTTCGAAATCCGCAAATTTCCAGAATTTGTCTCTGTCACTCCAACGAAGGCATAGATACAGAGACAAATCCTCGTTTTCGGATTTCGAAGTTCGCGGTAGTAGGCCAGGGTCCTAAGACAAGTTGCCAATCGCTAACGCTTAATCGTCAAGTGTCTTTGTTGCACTAATGGGAAAGAGTGACAGAGAGGGAAATCTACGATACGCCAAGTAGGATACTTAGCCAAGTTGCCAATCGCTAACGCTTAGTAAAGCGTTAGCGATTGGCAACTTGGCTAAGTATCCTGATCGCTTGATCTCTCGACGCAGCGCTACCCTGTGGACTTGAACTAATTGTTGCGTGATGTCGCACAGGCGCTACCCAACCAAGGCGTGTGGGACATGCGAGGCAAGCAGTTCTTCATGGGCGTGGAGATACGTGTGTGGGCCATCGCCTGCTTTGCGCCGCAGCGGACCGTACGCGAGGACGCGCTCAAGTCAGTACCTGAATATGTTATTTAAGTCTGTACAACTTTATCTGTAATATGATGGTACTCTTTTACCGTGTTTCGTAAAATGCATCACTTCCGCATCAAATCGATAACTATTAGTCGTTTTTAGCAGATTCGTACATAATCATTATATCGAAATAAATAATAATTGAGTCATTTCATGGAGGTGTTTTGATAATGTACTGATTAATGAATGCTCTTACTTTTTGTAAATATGCGATTACAATCTGCCATTAGTAAATGACTAAGCATCCATTAATTTAATGAAAGAGCGTTAAAGTTAGTACACCTAATGTAAGATTGAACATGGAAAACAATTACTTTGTCGTGCACAAATTTTCTGTTATTGCCATGGTTACGGTCACCTGAGTCACGCTAGTAATGCTAAAATAATGCTACTTAAATTATGCAAACACACGTATAGTCCATGTTTGTGTATGGCCCATTAGGTAAGGAAAGGGCTTATTAACATCAGAAAAATGCATGTTTGCATAGTTTAAGTAGTATAATTTTGCATAAAACCCGGGTGACTCAGGTTACCGTAAACCATGGCAATAACAATAAAAAAAAGCACTAAATTTCGATTCCCCACGAAGTTCGATTTTAAGTACAACTAAATATTGGAATGGCAAAATAACTGACCGCTACAAACGACTTATTAATTTGATGTTTAGAAACTAACCCCTTTATTCATAAACGTTTGCTAACTTAACAAGCCGCTAAGTATTGTTTGTCCCTTTTGATCTTATGGACACATTGTTAAGACCGAAAGGGACAAACAATGATTAGCGGCTTGTTAAATTAGCAAACGTTTATGAATAAGGGAGTCAATCCTGTCCTAGCTCTGTATCTAACGCTGTCCCCTTTATTCGCGTAGAAACTTCACCCAGCAGCTTCAAAAGATCTCAAACGACGCGGGCATGCCTATAATCGGGCAGCCCTGTTTTTGCAAGTACGCCACGGGGCCCGACCAGGTGGAGCCCATGTTCAAGTACCTCAAGTCCACCTTCGTGCAGCTGCAGCTAGTTGTTGTGGTGCTGCCTGGGAAGACGCCTGTTTACGGTACAATACTGTTTTTATTTTAGCTGTGTAACTTTAACCTCGTGAGACCGTAATGTACATTGTTGTACAAACGACGCGGGCATGCCGATAATCGGGCAGCCCTGTTTCTGCAAGTACGCCACGGGGCCCGACCAGGTGGAGCCCATGTTCAAGTACCTCAAGTCCACCTTCGTGCAGCTGCAGCTAGTTGTTGTGGTGCTGCCTGGGAAGACACCTGTTTACGGTACAATACTGTTTTTATATTAACTGTGTAACTTTAACCTCGTAAGATCCAATGAACATAGTTGTTGCAATCGACCAACCAAACATTTGGTTCAATTTGAATCTTTCATGAACCAATTAGAGTTTCTTTTGTTCTATTGCCTTTTGAAACAATCGAAATTCTTTCCAATTTACATAATATCGTCGGCTGACAATCAAAACTCAAATAGTGAAAAACTGTCACTACTCTTAGCAACCTCTTATGTCATTATTGAATCAGAACTGAGATACGAGCTTTATTTCAAGTAGGTATTGTTACTTAGTGAGTTTTGTTTGTCACCCGACGATATAGAAGAAGTTTCAAATAAAAAATTAGAAACATAACTATGTTGTATAAGTGATTATGAATGAACATTTACCGAATGTGTACATAATGCAATGAACAATCTCTCCCTTCGTATGTTCACGATACTACAGTTTCGGGAAACATGTCTGTAAAGCGACAAATGTGTCAGTAGGAAAAAAAAATCGTTTTTGAGCCCATTCTTTTTTTATAACTTTTTATACCTTTTGTATGCAAGTAACGGAATGGAAGGAATATATGAACATTTTGGGAATGTTTTAGTCTCATTTTAGGATCGAATGAGCTCGTTGTTCAAAGTAGAAATCACATGAAATCATACCCACGTTTAAAAAGGGAACCACACTTTAAATAAGATTGCGCAGCTGGTTTTGTTTTATTTATTGTAAACATGATCTTTCCAAACAATATAAATAATTGTTTTACACGAAATAAATTATATATGCTAATAAAAGTAATAAATAATGTATTGTTCGGGTTCGAATCCCGGCGAGGGCATTATTTGTGTATTTATTTATCACAAATATTTGTTCCTTGGTCATGGCTGTCTATGTATTTAAGTATCTATTATATATATCGTCACTGGTACCCACATCACAAGCCTTAATTGCAGGGATCGGAACCGGTTTTTTAGAAAAACCTCTAAATAGCTCAATATTTTAAAATGTTTTACACTCTTTATGTAGTATTCAACATTAACATTAACTATTAACATCATATTTTTTAATTACTCCATTAACAAAAAAATATAAACCGAAGAACGAAAAAGAACGGAATTTGAACCGTTCTTTTGTATGGAGCAAAAACCGGTATCCGATCCCTGCTTAATTGAGCTTACCCTGGGACTAGGTCGATTTGTGTAAGATGTACCAATGATATTTATTTATTATTTATTTATTGTCCACAGCGGAAGTGAAGCGGGTCGGCGACACAGTGCTAGGCATGGCTACGCAGTGCGTGCAAGCTAAAAACGTGAACAAGACGTCTCCGCAGACGCTCAGTAACCTCTGCCTCAAGATTAATGTCAAGCTGGGCGGCATCAACTCCATCCTTGTGCCGTCGTTGCGTCCTAAGGTTTGCTTTTGTTCAGAAGTTTTTGGCTAATATGGCATATTCAGGCTTATGCCACACTCGCTCGCACGCCGTCGCCGCATGTGATAATTAGGGCAGTAAGGGCAGATAGACCACACATCGTAGTTTAGTTATCATAATTCAGCAATTTATTATGTAATTTCCCAAGTTTAGTGAACAGTTTAATGGCGACTGACAATTTTGTGCAACCCTTTGAAGAAGAAGAGATGTCTGCATGATTGTGTGAAAATTTTAATTTGTCCAAAATAAAACAAGAATTTGTCAGCAAAATATCACAAACTAGCGACGCCTCCCGGCTTCGCACATAACCGAATTAATTCTGTTGGGTAGCTTTAAAGATTTAAGCATACATAGGGATATAGGGACGACATAGCGACTTTGTTTTGTACTATTTAGTGATGATCACAATCTGAGTCATCTTACGTTCACCAAATAAATTGGAAGAAAATCAAGCGAAACAAAACAGCTAAAGTCACTAGCTACTTCAACAAGCTAAAAAAGACAAAGTGTCTGCAGAATTTGTATGAATTCAAATTCACAATAGGGATGATGACTGTAGTTCAAATAAATTATTTAACCTTATGCACGACATAATAGACGAAGAAATTATTACTAAGATGAAGATTGCAGTAATTTTTGTACAGAACTTCTATTTAATTTTAAAAGAACTTAAAAGAGTAGGTCATTTGGCAGTACTCAAATGTGACGTCACTTCTGAGTATTTCGTATAAGACATAAGACATTTATTCGTGGTATAGGTTTACAACAATAGTTAGCCTGGTTCCTGCACTAGGCAAAGCCTGTACTGCAGGTAACCAAGGTATAAAATTCCATAGTGGTGATTGTTTTGACAGTTCGAAAAAAGATGCTGATTTTTGCCAGTCATCATGCCTATTGCTAACGATATTTGGTGGCAGGTGTTCAATGAGCCGGTGATCTTCCTGGGCGTGGACGTGACGCACCCGCCGGCGGGCGACAACAAGAAGCCGTCCATTGCGGCGGTAGTGGGCAGCATGGACGCGCACCCCTCGCGGTACGCCGCCACGGTGCGCGTGCAGCAACACAGGTCATTCAATTACGAAGATCGGGAATCGTAAGCTTAAACCCCGGGCTTGGCCGGCTAACGCGTTAACCCGCCAAGCCCGGGTTTTTTCGCTTATGGCTTTTGATGGGATATTATGTTTATTTCGCGATACCGATGACGCTTGGCTTTAAAATTTTATTACGATTGTAGTTTCATTGGTTAATTCATGCTTTTCGGTTTGACCGGAGCACGGAGTCCGTTCTTTCTTTTATCTAGTTTTACCATGATAAAAATGCTGTAAAAGCTAGCGTAGCTAGCATGAAATGTTTGTGCCAAACATTTAATCAGCCTTTAAACATGGCCACTGCAAACAGCAAAAAATAGACTAGATTTTTTTTGGTATAAGGTTATCTAACTTGAAAACGGCATCGTTTATGGCTTAAACAGGCATCTCCACATTAAACTATAGCAACCTGAGATATCTGACTCAGAATATTCGATAATATTTGTATTTATTTATTATTTAAAAGTGTAATTAAGTATCTGTTTTAGTTAAAAATGATTCATTTACAAATTAGAAAACGATTTACCAAATTAAAAAAGAAAGAATCGACCATACCACAACTGTGACTATTAGAAACTGATTGGCATTTAAAATCGGCGACAAGATCGGAATATGCGATTCATCATTATTTATCATCAATATATATTACTCATATTAGAACTGGCTTGCCATCAGCTGTTGTGATATTCGCCCCGTGTACGACTTATGCATGTCAAGGTCCCATTACAGACAAGAGATAGTTCACGAGATGAGCAGCATGGTGCAGGAGCTGCTGATAATGTTCTACAAGAGTACGGGAGGCTTCAAGCCGCACCGCATCATTATGTACCGCGACGGCATCTCCGAAGGGCAGTTTATACACGTGTTGCAGCATGAACTCACAGCTGTGCGCGAGGCATGCATCAAGGTGAGAATTATTTCTCTTTCTCTGTTCCTGGTCCCAGCTCGTTAGTTGGGGTCGGGCTTATGGCTCGGCGCCAGGACGCTCTGTCCCGGGTTGTCGTGGTTGGTGACAGTTGCTTGAGATCTCTCTGGACATTGGACCACCACGTGGCGGGAGGTCTTCCTCTTCCTCTGGGTGGATTGGGGATATCGAGCACCTTGCGGACGGTGTGAGTATCTCCTCGTCGCATTATATGACCATACCATCGCAATCTGCCCTCCTTTAGCTTGTCGCTGACAGAAGCGGTCTTAAACGAGGTGAATTATTCAGATAAAATTATTTACTGCGTATCACATTAATTATTACATGGTGGAATTTGTGAGTATTAGGCACATGTGACGCCCTGCTAGGGCACAGCAATATAGGTAAGCACTTAAAACTAACATGCACAATAAAGTTATTATCTTGGTTCTGTCTAAAGCGTTTGATATAACCTTCAAATAACGGAAGTAACTGGGATTGTCAACCAGCTTGGGAGAACCTGTCGGCTTGAGGGTGATACATTGGGTTGAAATACAAGCTATGTTAAAACTGTATGATATTCTGTTAAAATTCCTTTAGACAAACTGTGAATACTGATGCGATTTAGAGTTCCACAGGGCAGTTTATTAGGTCCAACTATATACAAGATAAGGCAATCCAAAACGCTAATGACGGAATATCTGAGGATAGAGAAGACCAGGTTAACATGTGGAGATTAGAGAAGTGTATTTACTTTGATGTAGTATAAGCTGAAGTCAAGAATTTTAATCGGTGTGCACCCAATAACCTAAAATTCAGGATTCACATTTTAACAGTAGTCTAACCACTAACATGCCTTATTTTTTGCGATAGACTATTACTGTCTAAAATAAGAGTGATGACAGGTATCCACAGCTATATGAAGCATGCCAGTGGATAAACAAGGTTGTACATTATCTGATACATAATAATGCCTCAACGTTAAACAATAATGTATTGACAGTTGGAAGCGGAGTACAAGCCAGGCATCACGTTCATCGTAGTGCAGAAGCGGCATCACACGCGTCTGTTCTGCGCCGACAAGAAGGAACAATCCGGGAAATCGGGCAACATTCCCGCCGGGACCACCGTCGACCTCGGCATCACTCACCCCACAGAATTCGACTTCTATCTGTGCTCGCACCAGGGCATACAGGTACGCTTACATCATCTTACGATCTTAGCTAACTAGGGACTTCATGGGTCTGTTCTGTGCCCACAAGTCGGGCAATATCCCTACTGGCACCACTGTCGACCTCGGCATCACTCACCCCACAGAATTCGACTTCTATCTGTGCTCGCACCAGGGCATACAGGTACGCTTACATCATCTTACGATCTTAGCTAACTAGTGGGATTGATCTGTTCTGTGTCGACAAGTCGGTCAACATCCCTACTGGCACCACTGTCGGCCTCGGCATCACGCACCGACTTCGACTTCTAATTGTGCTTGAACCAGGGCATAGAGGTACGCTTAGAGAAAGAAAATATATGATCTTGGATTGTTGAGTGATTTCGAATTTTTACTTTCATGTGTACTTGCCAATACAAACATCGAGTGCATAGGAGTGTAGAATACTCGGTGTAGTAACAGTCGAGCCAACATACATTCGACAGCATGATATCCCAAGACTGAGAATTTGAAACTATGAATACATACAGCATATTATAATATTAATGTAATAATAATAATTAATTCATACAAAAAACTGAGTGACGCCGGTTCCTGCAGTGCCTGTGTCGGCAGTGCCTGTCTCGTAGGTAACCTCAAAACTCTCGAATATTTAAGATTCTAATACAATATATTATACCTTGTATGACGCAGCGTGGGGAAGCTACCAAACAAGGTAAAGCGACGCCTGTATGCTTAGCACATGATTGGCGCGACAATATCTCGTCGCGAGATAGTCTATCCGTCCCTCTTTTGTTAATATAGCTAGTGAAGGACGGGAGATCTATCTCGCGGCGACATATTGTCGCGCCAATCATGTGCTAAGCCCGCTGGTAAAGGTTGCAACTGGATGCGAGCAGCTCATAACCAATCTTTATGGCAGTCTCTTAGAAAGGCTTATCTCCAGCAGTGAACTTTAAGGTCCGACCGAGATCTCGGTCTCGGCATTCTCGGCCGAAAATCGAGCCGAGATATCCCTCTCGGCTCTCGGCCAAAAATGGCCGTGACTCTCGGCCGTGGCCGAGATTCTTAATGTGCTGTAATTGGCGAGCTTGACGCCATCTCTCGACCTTACTGCGATTTTATTGGTGTCATATTGACATGAACTGACTTCAATTTTACTTTAAAATGAACGGAAGGAATAATTTAGAGTAAGCGACCCCTATCATACTATCGATAAAAATACCTAAAATTCGAATATCGGTTTATGGGGTACCTACATTAAAAAAAATCAAAAAAAGAAACATACCAAAAAAAATTGCTTTATTTAGTATGATGTTGGACTTACTATAGGTATTTGCTAGAGATTTTTTATTGTAGACTAAAATATGGGTCTCGGTCGGACCTTAGTGAACGTCTTTCGGCTGATAAAGATATGATAAATATTTCCCCAGGGCACATCTCGACCGTCGCACTACCACGTGCTGTGGGACGACAACCACTTCGGGTCGGACGAGCTGCAGTGCCTGACGTACCAGCTGTGCCACACGTACGTGCGCTGCACGCGCTCAGTGTCCATCCCGGCGCCCGCCTACTACGCGCACCTCGTCGCCTTCCGCGCGAGATACCATCTCGTCGAGAAGGTAACGTATCTCCCCAGGGCACATCTCGACCGCACTACCACGTGCTGTGGGACGACAACAATGATATATAAGTAAAGATACGTTATACTCTAACAAAATGAGCGAAATAAATACTTCACATCATACACCTACGATTTAGTGACAGTTGAGATATACTTACCTTCATACTTCAAAATGCGTAAAAGAGAAGGCAAAATACGTATACTCGTATTAAATAAACAAAAAAGAGACAACTAGCATTTCACAATTGCGCGTGCATTCTTAAGGTTGTTATTGATAAACATTGTTTTATCTTTGTTACTCTCGATCTTAAACAGCATAAGCTTGTCTTTTTCTCGAAGTCAGTCAAAAACGTCAAAATGGCGTCCTATTTATTTTCAATAAATAGTAAAATTGAAAAAAATATATAATTCAGTTTAATTGCGCATGATGTGTGATGTTAAGGGCATTTTTGCATTTTATTTCGTAGTTTTCAATATTGTATAACATAAAATGACATTTTAGGGCGCAGTTCATGTGATTTTCGAGAACTCGGCAGTGGTACACACCTCTCGGTGGTCTGGGTAGAACTAAGAGCGATTGTTAGAATTATCACAATCTGCGCGCTTCAATTTTAGAGCCGGTGTAACATATCTTTACTTATTATATCATTGGACGACAACCACTTCGGGTCGGACGAGCTGCAGTGCCTGACGTACCAGCTGTGCCACACGTACGTGCGCTGCACGCGCTCAGTGTCCATCCCGGCGCCCGCCTACTACGCGCACCTCGTCGCCTTCCGCGCGAGATACCATCTCGTCGAGAAGGTAACGTATCTCCCCAGGGCACATCTCGACCGCACTACCACGTGCTGTGGGACGACAACAATGATATATAAGTAAAGATACGTTATACTCTAACAAAATGAGCGAAATAAATACTTCACATCATACACCTACGATTTAGTGACAGTTGAGATACCTTCATACTTCAAAATGCGTAAAAGAGAAGGCAAAATACGTATACTCGTATTAAATAAACAAAAAAGAGACAACTAGCATTTCACAATTGCGCGTGCATTCTTAAGGTTGTTATTGATAAACATTGTTTTATCTTTGTTACTCTTGATCTTAAACAGCATAAGCTTGTCTTTTTCTCGAAGTCAGTCAAAAACGTCAAAATGGCGTCCTATTTATTTTCAATAAATAGTAAAATTGAAAAAAATATATAATTCAGTTTAATTGCGCATGATGTGTGATGTTAAGGGCATTTTTGCATTTTATTTCGTAGTTTTCAATATTGTATAACATAAAATGACATTTTAGGGCGCAGTTCATGTGATTTTCGAGAACTCGGCAGTGGTACACACCTCTCGGTGGTCTGGGTAGAACTAAGAGCGATTGTTAGAATTATCACAATCTGCGCGCTTCAATTTTAGAGCCGGTGTAACATATCTTTACTTATTATATCATTGGACGACAACCACTTCGGGTCGGACGAGCTGCAGTGCCTGACGTACCAGCTGTGCCACACGTACGTGCGCTGCACGCGCTCAGTGTCCATCCCGGCGCCCGCCTACTACGCGCACCTCGTCGCCTTCCGCGCGAGATACCATCTCGTCGAGAAGGTAACGTATTTCCCCAGGGCACATCTCGACCGCACTACCACGTGCTGTGGGACGACAACAATGATATATAAGTAAAGATACGTTATACTCTAACAAAATGAGCGAAATAAATACTTCACATCATACACCTACGATTTAGTGACAGTTGAGATACACTTACCTTCATACTTCAAAATGCGTAAAAGAGAAGGCAAAATACGTATACTCGTATTAAATAAACAAAAAAGAGACAACTAACATTTCACAATTGCGCGTGCATTCTTAAGGTTGTTATTGATAAAAATTGTTTTATCTTTGTTACTCTTGATCTTAAACAGCATAAGCTTGTCTTTTTCTCGAAGTCAGTCAAAAACGTCAAAATGGCGTCCTATTTATTTTCAATAAATAGTAAAATTGAAAAAAATATATAATTCAGTTTAATTGCGCATGATGTGTGATGTTAAGGGCATTTTTGCATTTTATTTCGTAGTTTTCAATATTGTATAACATAAAATGACATTTTAGGGCGCAGTTCATGTGATTTTCGAGAACTCGGCAGTGGTACACACCTCTCGGTGGTCTGGGTAGAACTAAGAGCGATTGTTAGAATTATCACAATCTGCGCGCTTCAATTTTAGAGCCGGTGTAACATATCTTTACTTATTATATCATTGGACGACAACCACTTCGGGTCGGACGAGCTGCAGTGCCTGACGTACCAGCTGTGCCACACGTACGTGCGCTGCACGCGCTCAGTGTCCATCCCGGCGCCCGCCTACTACGCGCACCTCGTCGCCTTCCGCGCGAGATACCATCTCGTCGAGAAGGTACCGTATCTCCCCAGGGCACATCTCGACCGCACTACCACGTGCTGTGGGACGACAACCACTTCGGGTCGGACGAGCTGCAGTGCCTGACGTACCAGCTGTGCCACACGTACGTGCGCTGCACGCGCTCAGTGTCCATCCCGGCGCCCGCCTACTACGCGCACCTCGTCGCCTTCCGCGCGAGATACCATCTCGTCGAGAAGGTAACGTATCTCCCCAGGGCACATCTCGACCGTCGCACTACCACGTGCTGTGGGACGACAACCACTTCGGGTCGGACGAGCTGCAGTGCCTGACGTACCAGCTGTGCCACACGTACGTGCGCTGCACGCGCTCAGTGTCCATCCCGGCGCCCGCCTACTACGCGCACCTCGTCGCCTTCCGCGCGAGATACCATCTCGTCGAGAAGGTACCGTATCTCCCCAGGGCACATCTCGACCGCACTACCACGTGCTGTGGGACGACAACCACTTCGGGTCGGACGAGCTGCAGTGCCTGACGTACCAGCTGTGCCACACGTACGTGCGCTGCACGCGCTCAGTGTCCATCCCGGCGCCCGCCTACTACGCGCACCTCGTCGCCTTCCGCGCGAGATACCATCTCGTCGAGAAGGTAACGTATCTCCACAGGGCACATCTCGACCGTCGCTACCACGTGCTGTGGGACGACAACCACTTCGGGTCGGACGAGCTGCAGTGCCTGACGTACCAGCTGCGCCACACGTACGTGCGCTGCACGCGCTCAGTGTCCATCCCGGCGCCCGCCTACTACGCGCACCTCGTCGCCTTCCGCGCGAGATACCATCTCGTCGAGAAGGTAACGTATCTCCCCAGGGCACATCCCTACCGTCGCACTACCACGTGCTGTAGTGTTATTCACTAAGGAAACCGCCTTGCTGTCAGCGCTGTGTCAGTGCTGCGGCAGCGTCGAGCCTAAAAATGGTATTCACTAATGTACTTTAAACGACACTAGTGCTCGGCGACGAATGCGGCGTGAGCTGGAACTACATTGCGTCGAAAGTTTGACGTTTAATGTATGAACTTCGTATTCTCTAACGAAAAACAGCGACGAACTCGCTCACAGCCTCGATTCCTAATGTCAAATGAAACAGCTAGGACTTTAGACAAGGCTGTCTCGACATCGAGCTCGTTGACGAACGCAGCGTCGAATGTGTCAATAAGAGAATAGCATAGCTGTGGGACGACAACCACTTCGGGTCGGACGAGCTGCAGTGCCTGACGTACCAGCTGTGCCACACGTACGTGCGCTGCACGCGCTCAGTGTCCATCCCGGCGCCCGCCTACTACGCGCACCTCGTCGCCTTCCGCGCGAGATACCATCTCGTCGAGAAGGTAACGTATCTCCCCAGGGCACATCTCGACCGCACTACCACGTGCTGTGGGACGACAACAATGATATATAAGTAAAGATACGTTATACTCTAACAAAATGAGCGAAATAAATACTTCACATCATACACCTACGATTTAGTGACAGTTGAGATACACTTACCTTCATACTTCAAAATACGTAAAAGAGAAGGCAAAATACGTATACTCGTATTAAATAAACAAAAAAGAGACAACTAGCATTTCACAATTGCGCGTGCATTCTTAAGGTTGTTATTGATAAACATTGTTTTATCTTTGTTACTCTTAATCTTAAACAGCATAAGCTTGTCTTTTTCTCGAAGTCAGTCAAAAACGTCAAAATGGCGTCCTATTTATTTTCAATAAATAGTAAAATTGAAAAAAATATATAATTCAGTTTAATTGCGCATGATGTGTGATGTTAAGGGCATTTTTGCATTTTATTTCGTAGTTTTCAATATTGTATAACATAAAATGACATTTTAGGGCGCAGTTCATGTGATTTTCGAGAACTCGGCAGTGGTACACACCTCTCGGTGGTCTGGGTAGAACTAAGAGCGATTGTTAGAATTATCACAATCTGCGCGCTTCAATTTTAGAGCCGGCGTACCATATCTTTACTTATTATATCATTGGACGACAACCACTTCGGGTCGGACGAGCTGCAGTGCCTGACGTACCAGCTGTGCCACACGTACGTGCGCTGCACGCGCTCAGTGTCCATCCCGGCGCCCGCCTACTACGCGCACCTCGTCGCCTTCCGCGCGAGATACCATCTCGTCGAGAAGGTACCGTATCTCCCCAGGGCACTTCTTGACCGTCGCACAACCACGTGCTGTGGGACGACAACAATGATATATAAGTAAAGATACGTTATACTCTAACAAAATGAGCGAAATAAATACTTCACATCATACACCTACGATTTAGTGACAGTTGAGATACACTTACCTTCATACTTCAAAATGCGTAAAAGAGAAGGCAAAATACGTATACTCGTATTAAATAAACAAAAAAGAGACAACTAGCATTTCACAATTGCGCGTGCATTTTATTTCGTAGTTTTCAATATTGTATAACATAAATGACATTTTAGGGCGCAGTTCATGTGATTTTCGAGAACTCGGCAGTGGTACACACCTCTCGGTGGTCTGGGTAGAACTAAGAGCGATTGTTAGAATTATCACAATCTGCGCGCTTCAATTTTAGAGCCGGCGTACCATATCTTTACTTATTATATCATTGGACGACAACCACTTCGGGTCGGACGAGCTGCAGTGCCTGACGTACCAGCTGTGCCACACGTACGTGCGCTGCACGCGCTCAGTGTCCATCCCGGCGCCCGCCTACTACGCGCACCTCGTCGCCTTCCGCGCGAGATACCATCTCGTCGAGAAGGTAACGTATTTCCCCAGGGCACATCTCGACCGCACTACCACGTGCTGTGGGACGACAACAATGATATATAAGTAAAGATACGTTATACTCTAACAAAATGAGCGAAATAAATACTTCACATCATACACCTACGATTTAGTAACAGTTGAGATACACTTACCTTCATACTTCAAAATGCGTAAAAGAGAAGGCAAAATACGTATACTCGTATTAAATAAACAAAAAAGAGACAACTAGCATTTCACAATTGCGCGTGCATTCTTAAGGTTGTTATTGATAAACATTGTTTTATCTTTGTTACTCTTGATCTTAAACAGCATAAGCTTGTCTTTTTCTCGAAGTCAGTCAAAAACGTCAAAATGGCGTCCTATTTATTTTCAATAAATAGTAAAATTGAAAAAAATATATAATTCAGTTTAATTGCGCATGATGTGTGATGTTAAGGGCATTTTTGCATTTTATTTCGTAGTTTTCAATATTGTATAACATAAAATGACATTTTAGGGCGCAGTTTATGTGATTTTCGAGAACTCGGCAGTGTTACACACCTCTCGGTGGTCTGGGTAGAACTAAGAGCGATTGTTAGAATTATCACAATCTGCGCGCTTCAATTTTAGAGCCGGTGTAACATATCTTTACTTATTATATCATTGGACGACAACCACTTCGGGTCGGACGAGCTGCAGTGCCTGACGTACCAGCTGTGCCACACGTACGTGCGCTGCACGCGCTCAGTGTCCATCCCGGCGCCCGCCTACTACGCGCACCTCGTCGCCTTCCGCGCGAGATACCATCTCGTCGAGAAGGTAACGTGTTTCCCCAGGGCACGTCTCGACCGTCGCACTACCACGTGCTGTGGGACGACAACAATGATATATAAGTAAAGATACGTTATACTCTAACAAAATGAGCGAAATAAATACTTCACATCATACACCTACGATTTAGTGACAGTTGAGATACACTTAAAAAGAGAAGGCAAAATACGTATACTCGTATTAAATAAACAAAAAAGAGACAACTAGCATTTCACAATTGCGCGTGCATTCTTAAGGTTGTTATTGATAAACATTGTTTTATCTTTGTTACTCTTGATCTTAAACAGCATAAGCTTGTCTTTTTCTCGAAGTCAGTCAAAAACGTCAAAATGGCGTCCTATTTATTTACAATAAATAGTAAAATTGAAAAAAATATATAATTCAGTTTAATTGCGCATGATGTGTGATGTTAAGGGTATTTTTGCATTTTATTTCGTAGTTTTCAATATTGTATAACATAAAATGACATTTTAGGGCGCAGTTCATGTGGTTTGCGAGAACTCGGCAGTGGTACACACCTCTCGAATTATCACAATCTGCGCGCTTCAATTTTAGAGCCGGTGTAACGTATCTTTACTTATTATATCATTGGACGACAACCACTTCGGGTCGGACGAGCTGCAGTGCCTGACGTACCAGCTGTGCCACACGTACGTGCGCTGCACGCGCTCAGTGTCCATCCCGGCGCCCGCCTACTACGCGCACCTCGTCGCCTTCCGCGCGAGATACCATCTCGTCGAGAAGGTAACGTATTCGTTTCGTATAAGGGTTCCTTAGCCAAAATTAGCGTTAAAAATGTCGGAATAGTACATTTCGATACAACTGCAAAAAAAAAGTTTTTACACGTGTATCGAACGACTTTTTTCATAACAAGGGCTTTAAAAAGGGGAAAAAATCAAATGTTTTTTCGGGAATGTATGAAAATTACATTTTTTTAACGCTTTTTTTTTCGGGTTTTTACAGAAATAATCAGTGTCACTGTCACTCCTTTCGATCTATTTCAATTGACTTTTCCTCGATGGCATCGTGTTCTCCTGGTTTAAGTGAAAATTAGACCTAATTTACATTGGTTTAGAGTTGAATATTAAAATAGAAACTGTAGTGTGGAGCTGTTTGGAAAGAAACGGGATTTAATACGGAAACTTTCAACCCTAGCGAAAACTCGCCACGGCACTAACGGTTCGGTCATGGACGCAAGCGACTTGCGGCGCTGCAAGCGTTTTATCCGTTCATTCGAGTTTCACTGGATTATCAAGTCGAGACGCACAACGCGAAATGTTCGTTGAGATCACACACAGCTATTACAAAAAAAGCTGGCCGCGAAACAATTCGCGCTTGTCCGTGGCCGAGCCGTAAGAATAAACTTCCCCAATATATTTTTCTCGACCTCGTATCTGCAACACTCATTTGATGGAACACTACGGGCGTTCAAATAAGTATTCTATGACATGCGAAAAGGTTTAACGAGTTTATTCACAATTTTCACTAAAAACGGGACTAAAAGTGACGGGACTTAATCGCATAACTTGCATGTATCGCAGGAGCACGACTCCGGCGAAGGCTCGCACCAGTCCGCCTGCAGCGAGGACCGCACGCCGGGCGCCATGGCGCGCGCCATCACCGTCCACGCCGTCACCAAGAAAGTCATGTACTTCGCCTAGGCGGCGCCGCTGCTGCGCTCCGTGCCGTCAACCTGCGAGGTACGCCTTTACAGCTACTCACTGGAAAAACTAGTGGCGAAAAGATCTCAACTACAAAGCTTACTTCGTAAGGTTACCCGCTGCGCGACGCGAGACACGAACACGACACGGAACCAAGATTGTCATGGAAACGCCCGGCCGTTGACCGCTCGATTGCCAGCACCGCTTTAATGTGACCAATCACAGGAAACTGACGTGTCAACAATTTATTGAAACGATGGGCCGAATAACATATAAGATAGTTCGTAATATTTTTCGGGCGGATTAGTTATTAGATTACGTGCTAAGTCGAAAGATATATTTTGTAGGGGTTTCTAATTCAGGACATTTGTATACGCGCGCGTGTTATGTCAGGCGTTCGGCTATTATGTGACTCATTCGACTTTGATGTTTTAAACATTATTTACAATGCCAACGTTAACGTAGCCCAACATCACACGAGAACGCGCGTGTACATAAATGCTATCTTAATGTTAACATTGTTAATGCTGATGTAGTGACACCCCACGTTACATAAATAAATTAAATAACGATAAGTTAGAGACGGTTAATAATCGACGTCATAAATATAATTACTCTTTTGCACTTACGTCACTGTCGTAAGACCAAAAGTGTAGTCATATCTTTGACGTCGACCATACCTTGTCTTAGAAGTGCAATGTTACTACGAAGATGGTCGACTCGCGACCAAGGCAGCCGGATTCCATATCAGCTATTTTTGTATATTGATTGTTGTTCACGGGTTCATCATTTTATAGATGGCATGTGCGGTATCCTTACGATACCGCCATCTTAAAGTTATGGATGTATACACAAATTGTTTTTCATTGCAGTTATTGTGTGCCTTTAAGAACTGTGTAACTAAAAAATCAGAAACTAGCCTTAAATGAAACGAAGATTAGTCTTATGGGACACTTAAATTTCAAGCTATAGAATGATAACCCTAAGTAATTATGTGTATGTATCGTAATTAGAATTTACACTAGAAATTGTGTGACGTGGTTTACTACTCAAAATTTCCACACAACAGTCAAAGTTCGTTGCCGGAGTTGCAAGTAGGTTCTGACGATTTTTCAGTTCAGTACGAATTATTGACTTTGATCAATAAGTATTAGTATTATTGCTGAGAATGAGGCCGGTTAAATTACGCGCAGTTGTATGTAACTGCTATATACAATTAATAGACTAATTTAGATATTGATCACCCCTTTAATTTGTCACAAAATCTTATTTCTACAGAATCTCGGTATCTAAGGGTATATTTCGCCTACCCTACTTCGAAAACTGCCTCCTTTTATCAAAACCTATTTGGAACAACTACTCTTTATATTTTTGCCATAACGTTTTGACAACATAGATTATAGTTAAACCTTAGCTAAAATGTGGCAGTTAAGATCTTTTCATCCAACTATGTTCTTCGAATCATTTACATAGTATTAAAGCTGCTAATAAAATATATATTGTTTTGGATATTCGATCTCAAACACCCACACAATAATTTCGTGCTGCCCAAATGAATTAAGTTAAATGGTATCGAAGTATATTTCTAAAAAAGTTTTATAATAAATGATAAGTAAAGCTCATTGCGAGCCGCTTTCTATTTTAGTGTTAAGTAGCAAACTATGTTGTGGAAATGGCATCTTGCGTTGTTTTAATGTGACGGTTTTTTCGCTTATATAAGTGACAGCAGCAATATCAGAGACGGGTTGCGAAAGTTTTAGCGCTCTTTCATAGTATCCTGTAATATCAAATGGGTCTCGATACATTTGTATGAATTCTATGTCGATTCGGATACTGTGGAACCACGCTTGTATTTATCGTCGCTGGATTTTTTATTTTACAATTGTTTATTGCGAGAAAGCTGTGTGCTATTCTTGTTACTTAATGCCTGCCAAATGTCTAGTGTAGGAGTGTGTTTGTACTCTCGATTCAATATGCTTCAATAAGAAATATTTTAATAAGTTATTATAAATGTAATTATGAATCTAAACAAGGGAAATAATGATTATTAGACGTAAGTGCACTTTAAACTGCATTAAAAGACCTACGCATATAGCTGGCTGATATATTTCGCTGTCGTTCAAATATTGTCCAAATAGATAATTAACTATTTTCGAAAGTTGTAAAAACATTTGTGTGATGACGCCAATACAGGCCTGTATCTAAGGGTATCCCGTTTAATAAGGAGTAATGTAAGAATGGTTTTAACTTATCGAATCATTGTAACTGTGTCGTTTCGACCTTGGAAGTAATAAACATATAGATTAAGGTTAATTTTAAAAATCGGCCGAACTAATGTTAATTCTGATAATAATTAAAATATTATTGCTTTAAGTTAACATATCCAGTTTTATGAAACAAGCATTAATAGAATCACTACTTAAATCTGGCTCAAGATGCCCTCTTTTATTTTACTAGGTTTTAGTGATATTGTTAATTATTTAATGAAATGTAGTTTTATGCGCGGTGAAAGGTTTAACCAAAAACTTATATTGACGCTGAATTAGGTACTTACCTAAATATTTAAAACCGCACCGCAAGAATCACCGAGTTTTATTTTTAAGTATGTTGTTAGCTGTAGGCGCTCGAACATCTATTTTATAGACCTAAAGATTATAATCGCCTTATAAATGCTAAGATATAGCTCCAACAAATACCGCAATCCCCCTCGAGGCCAAAAAAATAAGGTTGTTATACCGCCTTTTTAGTTTTAAGTTTTTTATCTTATTTTTATTTTGCGGATATGTAATATCGATCATTGTAATTTGTGGGTCTAAAAATATATCAACTCTTAAAAGGATTTTAGGAATCAATTCAATCAAACCAGCGTTTCCCGGCGATCTTCATAAGTCGTCTGTCCATCTCGTGGACGTCCTACACTGCTTTTGGCAATCTGTGGTCTCCACTCAAACAAGTTTCGACCCAATCGGCCATCTGCTCAAAAATTCACAAATCTAAAGATGGCACTGTTGGCTAGCATATAATACAAACTAAAAATTAAAACATTACACTGTAGCTTACACTTGTAGCTTTATATCATTGTGCCTTGAGCGTATGTACTTGTATACACAATAAAGTCAAACAAATTGTTTTATAAAGTATATTTAAAAAGGTTAACCATGTTTGTTATTCAAATCTGACATATCACATAGCAGAATTAAAAGTGCCATGAAGCAGCCAGTTCTTGTTACGACCTGGATTATTTTTGATTGATATCCTGAAACCCCTTTAGGAGATTTGCAAGCAAGTGGCGGGCCCTCATATTAAGATTTGGTCGTTTAAATATAATCATGTAAATTGAAATGAATTGAAATATATGTACGGTTTAAGTCTCGAATAGACGGCATGTATCATGATATAATAAAACCAGGCATTCCATTCCCATGACAGCTCTTGAAAATATGTCACTAATAAATTATTGTCAAACTACACAGAAGTAAGTAGCCTATAGTATTGCGCATAAGAAAAAAAAAATGTTAAGACAAGTTTTTTAAAATAAAATTTACAAAATTTTCTTAATTATATTGAAATTGTCAAATAATGCTAGTAATAATGTGACAACTTTGTAACGCATCGTGATGCCTGTCACGGGAGTGACATACCTAACACCTATGGCAGATACATACTGAAATGAATGAGTTGTGAAAATGGTAACAGTAGGCTTAGCACATGATTTACAGTATGTCGCCGCGAGTTAGACTTCCTATAGGCACTGGTCTCACTGCGAGCTACTAACTGAACTATCGGCTATAAACACGAACAAAAGATACGCAATCCCGTGTAAATAAAACAGACACGGCGATACTCGCCCAGCTATCGGCTGTCACCGCCGGGCGTGTGTCGCCGTGTCTCTTTTTTCCATAGTTCATAGCTCGCGTTGAGACCAGTGCCATAAAGAGGGACGGATAGTCGCTTTAATCATTTGTTAAACCTCCTGGTCTAAAACCTACAGATCGAGTAGTTTTTTATGAAAACATCGAGCAGCAAGTTCTGTTTGCTACTTGCCTAGGGAGTTTGACTCCGTTATCTCCTTTCACGGCAAATTATAAATATATATATACTCAAGTCTCGATCGCTAAAGGAATAATTTTGTAACGGGTTATAACTGTTTTATTTTGGAAACTTATACATATTGATACCAAGAAATGTTGACGAGATAAATATCATAATACATAGTAATCTAATGCGGCAATTACATTCGGTCGTTCGCCTAATGAGGTCGCCGAATTTGCGTCGTTTGCGGCAAATGTGATTGGTGCTTACGCTTAAGCCCTTGCTTTATGTGTGTTAAATATAGTTTTTTTTATTTTCTTATACCTACCTACTAGTGTTTTTATAATATTGACGAAGAATTTGACTTGTCTAAAAGTAGTATAATTATTAACTTTTAAAAAAATGAGGGCTTGCTTCTGGTTTCGCACATGTTGCTAATTATATATACTACAGGATATTCGCGAGCATTACGAGAGATTTTAAAGGTGTATTCCTGACCATATTTTAGTCTTTTATGTTATATAAAATTGCCTGGATGCGGCTTGATTTCGGATATAAATAAATTTATCGAAGTAGATAAGTTTTCCTCGTAACTTGTCATAAAAATACACAACGAATCAACTTGTCACAATAATTAAAATGAAGATACATTTTGACGCATCTTTGATATGATTTGATACTGGTAATGTTGCAAAGTATTCAAAAACTAATAAAAGTTGACTTTTTGTGTCATTCATTTGAGAGGTCACATAATATTTTTTGTTTAATTGACGTCTAGAATGCAAATTTAAAATCTTTCGCAATGGTCGCGAGCAGCCTGTGTGGTTAAGATTATGTTGTATGTATTTGGCAAGTCATATCTCATACTGGACCTACAAGTGTTGATTAAGTAACGCGAATGTCCCCTTGTATAGTCCACATAGTAAAGTGTTATATAGATTAGTCTTCAGATTTCTTCGTGCAGGGTAATTCATGGAGTTATTAATGTGGTTGGCTATGGCAATCTTTGATATATTGAATAGGAGCGCTCAATCCGCGTATTAATGTCCTTACTATATTTAAACGTGTTTAAGCTGGTATCTTTGTCGAGTTTAGTCAATTCAAAATAAGATCGTCGTATTTCCAACTTATTAGGCTAAGTCTAGATTTTAGTTATCAAATTGTCAATCACGCACTGTAAGTTGTTTCAGATGACATGTTACGATAAATGTTTTTTACATAGAAAACGGCATCATTAATATCTCCGCCTTGATTGTAATCGATAACGTTAATGCACATTACTATACAGCAGTTTTGTAATTAATGTTAGATCTATGTATGCAACTTTAAATGTAGTGATGAAATCTGCTATCTTACTAAAAATAGTAGCAACGGTTGATTGTCTAATTGCCTTAGTAATAACAGTAATTGCCTTAGTGAAACAATCCATTAAAAATAAACTGTATCGCAAACACACATATACATATTAGGCCTTTTAAAATACGGGAGTTAGATTAGGTCACTGAAATAAGGCAAATTTTTGTAGATTTCACGTCTCGTTTTCGTCGTCACGGCATAGTCTGTGTGTTCTCTTTACTATGTTTTATCTTTCGTTTTTGTTAGTTTATATAATATATAAAAAGTATTTTCGATTTGAAAAATTCTGCCATCCAATGACATTAGAGTCGTTCCAGTACAGGAATGTATTCTGCATTACATGGAACATCGATTATCCGATTAACTAATAGGGAGGATGGGCCAAAACGTATGGATCCTGGCCTAAAAGCCAATGACAACAAACGATATCTTATTGGAAATGTAATTTAATACTTTAGAATTTTCGTTAAGGTAGCAACGGTCTTAGCGCTGTGAGAAAAAAGTTATAGCTAAATCAATCCTTCAGGAATGTAATATTTATTTCTTAATATTCACTTTCTTTTAATATTTTTTGGACAATAGTCCGGGAATAAAACAATTCGCGTTTACAAATCTAAGTTTTATTAGTAACGAGTAATATTGACGGGCGCTAACTGTCAGCACGAACATTTACATTAGTTAAATACTATGTAGCTCCCAGTTTTTAAGTGCTATTAAGTTTTTTCACACACATATTTGGAAGTTCCTACCATAGTAAAAGTTAGAGCTTAACATAAGCTATCCAGGGCATATCGTTTGTCGTTATCGGTCAACACGCCAATTTGACCACCCTCCTTTTGACTCTTGTTGCGTGATTATTAAAGGCTCGGTGAGAGCGAGTTGCGCTCAAAACATCAACAGTTGATTGAGTGTACACTTCATGTACAATACACCAATCGGAAGCCTAGGCCACTCGGGAACTTTGTCACAGTGACGATATAAATCAGATTATGATATTTATGATAAATCATTTACTACTTGTTATTATGACGTGGTTCTAAAGTGGCCTAGGGCTATTGGCCCTAAGTTGAGTGTACATTGCTCCTAAATTAAATGGTCAGAATTGTTGTTCCTTTCGATATTGTCACAGCGTCCTATTTATTGCAACACTATTTCTTGAAGAATCTTGAAAGTATTTTTTGTGATATCCCTTAACTTGGCAGTGTATCTTTAAAGATACATGGTCTTTGACCCACTTTTTGTATTTTTTTTTACACATAATTTTTTGCTTTACACAGCGGCGAGGAGGCTAGAACGCACGATTTTTTTAAATTCTGCCAAGTTTAGGGATATAGGTATAATTTCCCGATAGTCAGCGTCAACTACTGTAGTAGCAGTTAAAGTAGCAAAATCGTACAATCGGCGCTGTACCATAATTACACAATACTATATACATATAGTGTACCAAACAATTTGGCTGCTACAAAATATTGCATAGCATTGCATAGCACCGTTACGTGTTCTAGGCTTTAAGAGGGTTAAAGGATCAGCCACAAACGCAATAATGCGGTGAGATACATGACAAACTAATTTACCGTTGCTAAATCTTTGAATCTAAATTCGATATCTAGTCTCGAGAGACTCGAGTCTCCATCACATATATCTGAGCGGTCAAGATGGCTTTTATTGTCATGGCGTTATAATGCGTGTCCAGATATTTTTGAGCACGGTGGCCGCCCCCATATATCTGATGGCGAATGTAGCAACTGCCGCTGTTGTACCTATTGCTGATACGTTATCAGGAACAAAGTATTTCATTTGCATTGTCGTATATTTGTCGCATAATTTGAAAAACTAGTCAAGTATTTAGACAAGAGTCTGAACCGTGTCGTATGGATGGCAGTATATTTCCATTTTTTTTTATATATATTTAGAATGGAGGCAATTTTCTTGCTGCATACAAAGAACCTTACCAAGGACTATTATTTCTTTTAATTAATATTAAATGTGACAAAACTAAGAGCACTTCACTGGATCAAACTAATGTAGTTAATATTAATATATGTAGTATTTATATTTTTACAGATTCTGGTTTATATAGGTAAGGAACCGACGGATTCAATAGTTTAAAGCGTATTATGATGTAAACCTATTCGTACGACAGTGCAAAAAGGTCCCTGGCAAAACAAATGCAATAAATAAGTGAATCAAGAATATCTACTTTAGTCATAAATTATGAATGTCATATATGATCATATTTCTGTGGATGTAATTATAACATTAACGTAGTAGTAATAATACAGTTAATGAATTGCGAGATATGTGTATGGGTTGTAATACAATCTGTTTATTTATTTTGGTGTTTTATTTTCTATATACAATTTTCTTTGAGGATTTAGTAATGGAGTCGGCTTCATATCGTTTCCCCTCTGCCAAAGACTTTGGCCAAGAATTTGTACATTGACCAAACCTGTTTATAAAAACTATTTCATTAATCGATTCTTCGCAGTCTTGTAATCGTTATGTACCCGTAACAAGCTCCGTCAAAATGTCTGTATGTGCTATGTATGGATTCAAAACTCGTTCAAATACATCATGTATACAATATATGCGATACTATTTCATATCTTGCCTTTATTTGTTTATATTACAACATTTTATTACATAAAATTGTTCAAGAAAATCAAGTACCAGCGAATCGATAGCAAAATCGGTTTCAAAAATATCGCACACAATTCGTATTTTCATTTTTGACTGATGGATAAAGTTTGACATTTATTGTATTCTCGTATTTAAGGTTAATAAGGTCTACCCATCTTTAAATTTTGTAGGAAATATCAGACTTAGTGAATCAAGTAAGACAGAAGACTCTGCCTTGGTCTAATGTTAAGCTTATATGTAAGCCAATAAGGTTGAATATTTATTGCGCTTATTTGGAATACGTATTACGCGCGAAAATACATAGTGATGTGAACGTTACTCTTTATGACACAATGTCGAGAGTAGGTATAAAATGTCGAGATACGGACACTTGTGTTTACGTATATTAGTGTTCTCACAGTAAGTAAATAAAAACACAGTCTTATCGAATTCAATAACTTCATTTTTACAAGTGCTACTTAACGCTAGTTGGACCTATATTATAAATTGTATTTAGGTACTTACTAAAATATCACTAAGGAATATCAATATCACCGGCCTTATTGCAAAATCTTGTATGTATACGCACCTACGCACCTTGTACCTACGTACTTGTATTCAAATTGTATTCTTACGAGTATTCACAATTAAGCCTCAGTGAGTTTTACCCCAGTTAACTAAAACTTTCTTACTACAACAAAATAAATAATACTCGTATGTACACTCGTATGGACATACATTGTTTTCTTTCACAACCGCTAATTAATATTATAATTGATTTACGGATTTCGAAATGCACGTGATTGACCAAGACTTTCCTTACAGTTACAGCCTTCGTAGTCAAAGATCGCGATAAACGAAAACAATCAATTGAAGTAGGTTAATGGCAAGACATTCAGGCGGTTTTGTATTAAAATTGGTTGATTCATTAATAACTGTTACTAATTGTCTGTTTACTTTTATTTAAATACTCAAAACAACAATATATAGTACCAAGGTGCACGTCAATCTATGACGTTTAGAAAAATATATCGATACGATAATCTTCAGACACTTGAAAGCCATATTAATCGGTTCGATTACACCTACGTCGATAGTTTGAAATTGTGTCCGCATAGAAATTTTACTGTATTAGTGTGATAATTTAACTTAGTGTTGTGGTATTGTTTAAGTGTGCGTGAGTAGTAACGAGAAGAAGAAATGCATTTGTAGTTAGATCGTTTACATGTGTGCTACCTCGTCCCCCTCGGAAATTGGCAGAATGTTTTGTTAGGAAAGTTATAGCGATACCGTCTCCCCATACTAAATCCTCAAAGACAATTTTAGATATAACCTTTATCTAGGCTCACTGACCATATCCCTTTTTCCACCACATTTATAATTCAGAATTGTATCCCTTTTTTAGGGTTCCGTAGCCAAAATGGCAAAAACGGAACCCTTATAGATTCGTCATGTCCGTCTGTCCGTCTGTCCGTCTGTCACAGCCGATTTTCTCGTAAACTATAAATGCTACAGTAACGAAATTTGGTAAGGATATGTGTTGTATGAACCGCTACAGGATTATGATACTAAATCTTAAAAAAAACCATTGGGGTGGGGGCCCTCCATACATATAACTGAAGGTTAGAAAATTTTTTTTAGTTGTATATAAGCGTGTGGGGTATCAATCGAAAGGTCTTTGAAAATGATATGAAGGTTTATAAATCTCATTTTTATTTAAGCAAATCGTTTTCGAGATATCAGCTCTCAAAGTCTGAAAAATGTGTCCCCCCCCTCTATTTTTTGAACTACGCGATATAAAATTCTAAAAAAAATATATGTTATGCACATTAATAAACTCTATCAACGATTTTTAGTTTGATTAAATTATCTCCTATAGTTTTTGAGGTAGGCTGATTTAACTGTATTTTTTTAATAATAAATTGATAATGGTACGGAACCCTTCGCGCGCGAGTCCAACTCGCACTTGGCCGGTTTTTTTTTCTCTGGAACTATGGCGGAAATCCTAATTGAACTAGATACCTATTATTTTACTTGGGAGTCATTTCATATGCCAAATGTGTCCCAAAATAATATCTACTTCAATTATATTGAAAATAAATAAAATAATTTTAAAACACGACTGCCGGTTAAAATGAACTGAAAAGAATCAGGTTTTTCAGGTTTATTCTTGTGTTAATATAAATATGTATCGAATGCAGTCTGGAAACCCTCATATTCCTCATAATATATTTATATTTTCCGTAAAGAAAGGTCGTGTTTTTAATTATTTTATTTATTTAAAACCTTTCATTGAATCTGGAAATATGATGGATTGGCAAATATGCGGGTCAAAATTCTTTTCATTGTCTTATTTTATGTCTCTAAAAAACGTGACACAGTTGTAATTTTTGTATGAGATGTTTTGTTTAAAATTTTTGATGTATGAATTAAAATCTATCGTGAAATATCGTTTTTTTTTTATATACCGAGTCGAAACAACAACTAAAAGCGTGACAGAGTGGTATGAAACAAGACAACGAAAAGAATGTTGACCCATGCACATGATTTTTTTCTCTAAGCGCCCCCTCATAGCGACACACAGGGTTGTCGCTATGAGCAACAACGGGCAAATGAGTTAAATTAACAGGGAAAATGTTGGTAGATAACCTCCTTTGTTTCCTTCATCAATAGTGAGATAATTCAGGGTTTGTAAAAGGCGATCGATGAAAAAATAAAGTTAAACGACCAAAAGTTTAATACATAAATTTTATTTACCATTTCAAGGTATCTGTAAATAGTGAAAATATTTTATAGGTAAAGGAAAGCTAAGCATCTTACAAAAATATCTTATTCATTTTCAACTGGACCTAGAGACGTGGGCGCGGTCGTTCTTATCGTTCGACAGGCATTATACACTATTGCAAGTTGTCCTTCATTAGCATACTAATATTTATTGAATTCGTCTTCCTTCGTCACATCCTAAAACTTTACATTACAAACTTTAAATAGACACTTTATAATTGAGTAACTTTCAATGGAATGCATTTTAGACACACATAATAAATTATGAAGTACCCTTTTAAAGTGATTAGAGGCCATCAGGCAGTCTCGAAGTTCACTCATTACATGATACACCCAATCTTTTTGAATTGATATAAATTTCTTAGGAGTCTAGGAGGAAACATCTCGAACGGACATAGTAAACAACTGCGTAAACAAAAATGTGCATCCGTTCTCTTAACTGGCATTATTTCCTACACAGTAATACCAGTATTAGTCATGGGCTAAAATACTAAACAAACTAAATAGTACATAATTAATCGACATCAATCTCTTTAACAGGACACTTATTATAGTAACACTGATCCCCCATTAAGTACATTAATTCTAATATAAATAACGTAACACAAGTAATAATGGGGTTTAGATAAAAATCAAACTGCCAGCGGCGACACCGAAAAGGTAATACATGAGTGGTAGAATCTCGATCTTTAAACATTGCATTATATCATAAAATACTCTAAAGGTCATAAAGTATACGACTTACTAAAGTGATAACTTAAAGTGCAAGCATTTTAAGATTGATTACATAAAAGCGTGTCCGTACCACTCCCGAGTGTAGACTGCAAAATTCATGAACATTGAATACGCTCAAACAACGTACCAGTGCGACGTCAATAGTAAAATGATTCTCCCCGCCGCAAATAGACTCACAATCAGTACATAGAACCGAAACAGTTGAATTCGCGTATACTTTCAATATTCGAGCACATTCAGGGGCCCGTTTATCAAAGTTTGTAACTCGTAATTCAAGTGTAAGTCTTTTTTTAACACCATTAACACAGAATAAATAAAAGCAGAAGTGTCACCGTAGGTTAAAAAATCTCTTAATTATTGCGTATCGTACAACGCTGGCGGGCCAATCTTGTTAATTCGCGCCTAATAAGTACCCAACAATAGTTAATAAGAATTTAAATTGATGCATTATTTAGGCATAAATTATGTATGTATGCAACGTAAACAAAAGCACGTGCACGTATCCGCTTCGAAGCACTGCGCGCATACATCTCAACTAGACCGATTTCTGTCCAAGCGGCATGTACTAGCGGGGCAGTTCTGTAGCGGGGGCGGAAACGCAGTGACACTCCCTGCCATGAATAAATGAAGGACTTCCGCTTATATTACGAGTTACAAGTCGAAGGAGTCAGTTAGTGAAGCCTGTGAAGTGAGTAGTGCGGCTCTCCCGCCAGGCTGGCTTGGCGTGGGGTACTAGGGCAGCGGCTTGTGCTCGGGGATGGTGGGGGAGGTGGCGCCGCTGGGCGCGCGGCTGGCGTCGCGGAGCGCCTCGTCGAAGCTCTGCGTCGAGTTGGACCGGGACGCCACCTTACCCTGTAAAGTACGTCGTCACAAATCACGAATAGAGATTGGACGAACTAAAGGGTGTCGCAAAAATAACGCAAGATTTGAAATCGATGAAAAATACTTATTTCTTGTTTGACCTTCTTATGTCTTGATTTAATCATAAAGTACAAAGAATAGGGTTTAGTATGGTAAAGCATGCTGAGAAATTACTTCGAAGGCTTTGCTGTAACATAGCACTCCTTTGTTAAATTTTTCTATGAAATTAGCATAAATATGGGTGAATTTCGTTGCTGCAGTGTGAAATGCCCTCCTTCAAACCATGGGCGATTGAGAGCTTGCTGACATAGATCTTTGGCTGTAAATAACCCCATAAAAAATAAACAATTATGTTAAATCGCAATATTCGGTTTTCACTGAAATGAACGAAAAACGGTCAGAAAATGGGGTCAAAACCGTTTTTCGTCAAGGAGACCAGGGCTGCTGGGGGATTTGCAATTATAATACTTAATCCTATTCTGTTTACTTTGTGTGTCAAGAAAAAAAATTGGAATTGGTCGAAAAAAGTATGCATTTAAATCTTGCGTTATTTTTGGGACACCCTATAGCTGCTGGAATACCTACATTTGCTGTTAACATGGCTAATGATTGTTGTTACGCTTCAATTTGTTGTCAATATGCATCAATATTTGTTAACTTAGCAATTTTTTTAGCGCTCTGGCTGTGGGAAAAATGTGGTGGAAGAGACGAAAACAGAGTTTCTTAATTTAGTTTACAATTATATAATTATAAATTTCGTCTCATTGAACAGAAAATGACATAAGGAGAAAGAAGAAAGATAAGAAATGAGTCGTTTAATTAATTAGATTTATGAATTTGTTTCCAGTATGTATAATACGATACGATGGAAACCCATGAAGATTGTAAGATAGTTTCGTGTTTGCCGAACTTGGTTGGACCGCGGTGACGTCACGACAGGGTAGTATGTGACGTACCTTAACGTTCTTGTAAGCAGAACCAATGCGCTCTTCGACAGAGCAAAATAACCCCAGATTTTGCCGAGTCGCTGTGATTTCAGAGAGTAGCGTGTGATGTACCTTAACGTTCTCATAAGCAGAACCGTCGGCCAAGCTTGGTCAAACCGTGGGGAAGTCATGACATTCATGACAGATTAATCTGTGACTTACCTCCACGTCCTCGAAAGCGCAACCGACGCGCTTTTCCAGACAGCGGAATAACTCGATATTCCCATCGGGCAAGCTTGGTCGAGCCCTTAGCCCTTGTAGGCAGAACCGACGCGAGTGGTGCAAAGCGGTGGTAAGGTGCAGGGGGATTATTTCGAAAGTCGTCTAAATTGGAAAGTCACATAAAAATGACTAATATTTCCATATCAAGATAGCCCTTGAGAAATTACTAGAGCTTTTCTGACATTTGTAATTACCATACTCGGCCTTATACCTAGTCCTTCTCACTTTATGATAGAGTAAATTGTGACATAGGTTTTTTTTTTCTTTATTATTCATAATAGGTAGACGTTTGACCACGATCATACTTGCTGGTAAATGATGATGCAGTCTACGGTGGAGCACGTTTACTTATGAGATACCTATTGCCTTCACTCTTGCCTTGAAGATATTCAGATTGTACACATGCGGAAACACAGTTTCGGGCAAGGCATTCCACTCTTTGGCAGTTCGCATAAGGAAAGTCGAAGCGAAACGCTTCGTGCGTATTTTTGGAATACCTACCATGAAGCGATGCCGGAGTGCCGATTGTCTGGTAGTCCGATGGTAAAATGGGGACGGAGGAATAAGGTTGTGCAGTTCCTCAACGCACTCTCCGAAATGTACTCGTACCAGTCGTACCTTAACATTCTCGTAGGCAGAACCGACGCGCTCCTCGATGGAGCGCAAGGACTCGGAGTTGCGCATCTGGCCGAGCTTGGTGGACACGCCGGCGGTGATGCCTCCCAGGATCGAGGTAGTCTTCTCCGCCGTCGATTTATGACAGTAGAGTGTGACATAAGTACTCGTACCTTAACATTCTCGTAGGCAGAACCGACGCGCTCCTCGATGGAGCGGAACGACTCGGAGTTGCGCATCTGTCCGAGCTTGGTGGACACGCCGGCGGTGATCCCTCCCAGGATCGAGGTAGTCTTCTCCGTCGATTTATGACAGAGTAGAGTACATAGGTACTCGTACCTTAACATTCTCGTAGGCAGAACCGACGCGCTCCTCGATGGAGCGGAAGGACTCTGAGTTGCGCATCTGGCCGAGCTTGGTGGACACGCCGGCGGTGATGCCTCCCAGGATCGAGGTAGTCTTCTCCGCCGTCGATTTTATCACAGATTCCGTTTTTTGGTATCTGCGGAATAAAGGTTGATTGGTAATTATCCCCCCTATTTATAAGCGTCTCTTAACTTAACAAGCCGCTAAGTATTATTTGTCCCTTTCGCTCTCATCACATTCATAAAACCGAAAGGGACAAACAATACTTAGCGGCTTGCTAAATTCGGAGACGTTTATGAACAAGGTAAGTTCTGTAATCCAATCATCGCTTCAACGTTAGTTTCGGAAATGGCGTTCATATACCATTTTATTGCTGCCAAAAAATATATGAACCTAATAAAAGTAATACATTTTAAGTACTTTTATACTATACCTAATTATAGTAGTCGTAGATAACTCTTTTCACGGAGACTTCTAGAGCAGCGATCATTAGTCTGTTTTAACTAGTTCTTTACTGTCGTCAACACCGAAAACAGGATTGACGCTGATTCATTTCAAATATCCTCTATTGGATTCATACTTTTTTACATTGTGCCCGTATTAGACATAAAATGAATCATGGTAAATGATAAGTTTGATAACAAACGTTTTATTCAAGAGTGACTTACTAAAAAGATAAGTTGAATCGAGTTGAGATACGCAATGAAATCGATGACTACGATGTCATGAAGCTGACATACTACCTACGTATCTCATGAACTAATCATACAAAATATTGTGATACTGATAATATCTCAAGTGAAGACATTTTGAAAGTAAACGTCTGCGTGTGACTCATGATATTGGCGATGACTACTGTTGGCAAATAATACTAAGTATTTTCCGACTTATAATAAAGTAGGTACGTATGTTATGTACTAACGTACAAGTTGATACGGAATTTAAGTGTTATCCATAAAACGAAGAATTTTACTCGGTAGCAATGGATAGTATCGATAATAAGTAATTACTTCTGAAGTTGTTACACCATCAAATTGAATTAATATTCCTGCTTTAGGCAAAGTAAACTAATGTCTATTCTTGCGCGATAAAGACGTAAAAAATTGAATAACGTATTAGTTGATCGGTATTTGAAATTTGTCACTATTGCGACCAAAGTCAACACAACACAATTATATTATTGGTGGGGCTCTTAGGCCCTTACGGATACCTACACTTCGACCCATTAGGATCATTTATGTACAATGTCTCTTGTGTAACGTCACCACACAATAAAAGTATCTACATAGTACATAACAGGAAAAAACTTTTTAAGACGTAACTATAAGTAAATTAGTTTACTCGTTAAGACAATTATTGCTCGTTAGTAACACAATTACACAATATCCTATTACAAATCAGACGGTAGATTAGGTTTTAATATCATAAAAACATATTGAAAGTCAGGTAACAAACGATCTTCTTTAGGGTTAGAACAGTTTTTTCATTCCAAAACCACGCCAAGTCACTACAACTCAAGCCATCTAAGTTAGTACCTCATTAGTAGTGAGTATGCGGCGTAGTGGATGCGAGGTACAAACTTAGCGTTCTGGAGATTACAACTATACCATCTACTACTACAGAAGCCATTCCACCATTAACTGTATTTTTTAAATCAATGAGTAAGATGTAAATTATTCAGAATCTAATTAAGGTAAACAATCTATTCGTGCCACATATAATTACGTTTCAAAAAATTGTCCTATAATATAATTATAGGACAAACTGCCTGATATTAGGTGGTATCAAACATGATAATTTACCCTAATTGTAAGACATTGAAATGTACTTACATTGGTGCTTCAGTCACAGCCTGAGTAAGCGCTGCCACGCGAGTTTCTATTGACTGATAGCTGTTGTGCAACAAACCAAAAGTGAATAAAAGAAAATATTTGATAAAAACGCCGCCACATTTTCTAGTTACATATAGGTACAAAGCAAAGCAAAACAAAAAGCAAGCTTCCCAAGCATCACTATTATAATGTATGTTTATGCTCTAACCCTGAAGAATTACTTTACTAATCAACTGATATGATACGACAATGCAATGCGCCTACTAGTGTTTACATTACAGTCTTTAAATATTAGTAAACTAGACTTACACTTGGCTCTCTTTCACATTTTTGAAACCCTGATTGACGTCTTCAGTAATCTCCTTCCACACTGTGATGCCGAGCTTTCGTTTAAGTTCGGAGCTTTGACGCATCTGAAAATAAAATACCGGCATTGTATAACAACTATATACTAAATAAGAAAAAAAAAATAGCCATATTATGGCCATAAGGCTGATTACTGCATGGCTGTGACTCGACTCTTAATTCATTTGACTTTGTACTGCCTGTGTCTATTCAGACGAAAAGACCTGAATGTGAACCGCAATCACTAACCCGTTAAAAACCGCTATTAAAAAGAAATGAGTGAAACGACTCCTTTTCTACATCAGATAGTAATTGTGCTACTTTTTATTTAAATAGCTACATAAAAGTTTGAACTACTTAATTTTAACTTAACCAAAATCGATTATCACCAAAAGGCTATAATTTTTCTGAAAGTGGTAGAAGGGCGTTTTCCAAAAAAAGATCCCGAAAACTTGACTCTTCCAGATCTGGACGTGTTTCGGCTCATTCGAATCAAAATCCCGATCTGATTCGATCTGTCTAGAAGCAGGTTAAAGTTATCCTCGTTTAGTCGTAAATTTCACTATTGGACGTATGGTTCGACCCGCGGAATATTTACGGCTTGCTCTGGTGTGACCCAGCGAAATGATAAGAGTTACCTTGCTTGGATCCGAAGCTAGGCTGATGTGACAGGAAGCTGCCGTTGGGCAGTTGCTAAGGCTAAGTGCTGTTTCTAATGTGGCGTCCCCAACGTTGCACGCCAGGGTACTTCTTCCAGCGTTTCGGACGCCTCATTAATCTGGCCACATTTTTGTAGAAATGGCTGGCATATTTTTTGGCTATTATGTTTGAGACACGGCGGCTGTGCAACTGCAACTACAGCTAAGAATAGCACCAAACTATTATGCCACTTCTACAAGAATGTAGCCAGATTAATAAAATAATCAGGCGTCTGAAATGCTCAAATAAATATCCGCTAGCTGCCACTGCACTCTACACGGCGGCTTGATATGGTGTCTATTCTCTTTCTCACATACTAGCGTTGGTCCCAGTTGCACAGTCAGCTGTTTCTTCGGAACATTAATTTAGTTATTGAGCACTGTGCGCAGCGTGGCAATCTTGTTGTCGACGTTCGCGGCTCCACTCTGTGCGGCGTGTCTCTAGCTATCTAGTGTCTTTCTCACATCATAGTTGCACCGTCAGCCGCTTCGGAACATTAATTTAGCTGTCGAATGTGTTACCTTGCTGTTGAGCACGGTGCGCAGCGTGGCGATCTCGTCGTCGACGTTAACGGCTCCACTCTGTGCGGCGTGTCTCCAGCTGTAATGTCTGTCTCACATCATAGTTGTGCCGTCAGCTGCTTCTTCGGAACATTCACTTAGCTGCCGTGTTACCTTGCTGTTGAGCACGGTGCGCAGCGTGGCGATCTCGTCGTCGACGTTAACGGCTCCACTCTGTGCGGCTTGTCTCCAGCTGTATAGTGTCTGTCTCACATCATAATTGCACCGTCCGCTGCTTCTTCGGAACATTCACTTAGCTGCCGTGTTACCTTGCTGTTGAGCACGGTGCGCAGCGTGGCGATCTCGTCGTCGACGTTTACGGCTCCACTCTGTGCGGCGTGTCTCTGGCTGTCTAGTGTCTTTCTCACATCATAATTGCACCGTCCGCTGCTTCTTCGGAACATACATTTAGCTGCCGCGTTACCTTGCTGTTGAGCACGGTGCGCAGCGTGGCAATCTCGTCGTCGACGTTCGCGGCTCCACTTTGTGTGGCGTGTCTCTAGCTGTCTAGAGTCTTTCTCATATCATAGTTACACCGTCAGCTACTTCTTCGGAACATCCACTTAGCTGTCGAGTGTGTTACCTTGCTGTTGAGAACGGTGCGCAGCGTGGCAATCTCGTCGTCGCGGCTCCACTCTGTGCGGCGTGTTTCTAGCTGTCTAGTGTCTTTCTCACATCATAATTGCACCGTCAGCTGCTTCTTCGAAACATTCACTTAGCTGCCGTGTTACCTTGCTGTTGAGCACGGTGCGCAGCGTGGCGATCTCGTCGTCGACGTTCACGGCTCCACTCTGTGCGGCGTGTCTCTGGCTGTGTAGTGTCTTTCTCACATAATAATGTCCGCTGCTTCTTCGGAACATACATTTAGCTGCCGCGTTACCTTGCTGTTGAGCACGGTGTGCAGCGTGGCGGTCTCGTTGTCGACGTTCGCGGCTCCACTCTGTGCGGCGTGTCTCTAGCTGTCCAGTGTCTTTCTCACATCATAGTTGCACCGTCCGCTGCTTCTTCGGAACATACATTTAGCTGCCGCGTTACCTTGCTGTTGAGCACGGTGCGCAGCGTGGCGATCTCGTCGTCGATGTTCACGGCTCCACTCTGTGCGGCGTGTCTCTAGCTGTCTGTCTTTCTCACATCATAATTGCACCATCTGCTGCTTCTTCTGCTGTGTTACCTTGCTGTTGAGCACGGTGAGCAGCGTGGCGATCTCGTCGTCGACGTTCACAGCCCCACTCTGTGCGGAGTGTCTCCAGCTGTAGTGTCTGTCTCACATCATAATGTCCGCGGCTTTTTCGGAACATACATTTAGCTGCCGCGTTACCTTGCTGTTGAGCACGGTGCGCAGCGTGGCGATCTCGTCGTCGACGTTCACGGCTCCACTCTGTGCGGCGTGTCTCTGGCTGTCTAGTCTTTCTCACATCATAATTGCACCGTCAGCCGGCTTCGGAACATTCACTTAGCTGCCGTGTTACCTTGCTGTTGAGCACGGTGCGCAGCGTGGCGATCTCGTCGTCGACGTTCACGGCTCCACTCTGTGCGGCGTGTCTCTGGCTGTCTAGTGTCTTTCTCACATCATAATTGCACCGTCAGCTGCTTCTTCGGAACATACATTTAGCTGCCGCGTTACCTTGCTGTTGAGCACGGTGCGCAGCGTGGCGGTCTCGTTGTCGACGTTCACGGCTCCACTCTGTGCGGCGTGTCTCCAGCTGTATAGTGTCTGTCTCACATCATAATTGCACCGTCCGCTGCTTCTTCGGAACATTCACTTAGCTGTAGTGTTACCTTGCTGTTGAGCACGGTGCGCAGCGTGGCGATCTCGTCCTCGACGTTCACGGCTCCACTTTGTGTGGCGTGTCTCTAGCTGTCTAGAGTCTTTCTCATATCATAGTTACACCGTCAGCTACTTCTTCGGAACATCCACTTAGCTGTCGAGTGTGTTACCTTGCTGTTGAGAACGGTGCGCAGCGTGGCAATCTCGTCGTCGCGGCTCCACTCTGTGCAGCGTGTCTCTAGCTGTCTAGTGTCTTTCTCACATCATAATTGCACCGTCAGCTGCTTCTTCGAAACATTCACTTAGCTGCCGTGTTACCTTGCTGTTGAGCACGGTGCGCAGCGTGGCGATCTCGTCGTCGACGTTCACGGCTCCACTCTGTGCGGCGTGTCTCTGGCTGTGTAGTGTCTTTCTCACATAATAATGTCCGCTGCTTCTTCGGAACATACATTTAGCTGCTGCGTTACCTTGCTGTTGAGCACGGTGCGCAGCGTGGCGGTCTCGTTGTCGACGTTCGCGGCTCCACTATGTGTGGTGTGTCTCTATCTGTCTAGTGTCTTTTTCACATCATAATTGCACCGTCAGCTGCTTCTTCGAAATATACATTTAGCTGCCGCGTTACCTTGCTGTTGAGCACGGTGCGCAGCGTGGCGATCTCGTCGCCAACGTTCACGGCTCCACTCTGTGCGGCGTGTCTCTGGCTGTCTAGAGTGTCTAGTGTCTTTCTCACATCATAATTGCACCGTCCGCTGCTTCTTCGGAACATTCATTTAGCTGCCGCGTTACCTTGCTGTTGAGCACGGTGCGCAGCGTAGCGATCTCGTACTCGACGTTCGCGGCTCCACTCTGTGCGGCGTGTCTCTGGCTGTCTAGTGTCTTTCTCACATCATAATTGCACCGTCCGCTGCTTCTTCGGAACACGTTACCTTGCTGTTGAGCACGGTGCGCAGCGTGGCGATCTCGTCGTCGACGCGCGCGAGCTCGCGGCTCCACTCGGCGCGCAGTTGTTCGGCCTGCTCGGGCGTCAGGCCCGCGAACTCGTCGGGAGCCTGCGTGTCCCCGCCGGCGCCAGCGCCGGGGACCGCCTCTTCAGCTGGAACAAACCACATTTCCGTCAACTGCAAGTTTCGAGAACGGACCTATTGTCCAATCCGTATATGCAATGGGAGGAAACAACTTCACGTCGCATGACGTCAGCAGTGATATTTGCATGTTTAGCGCATTCAAGACAACTTCTAACTTACACGCGATAAATTTCAAATGACAACACTTTACGGCAGCGATTTGCATGTTGAGGAGACATTTCCTTATAGGTACTTATTGCTATTTTACAGTAGGTACCTATATTTTTTTACCCGAATAGTAATTTACTGTACCTAATAATTTATTATCGCGCAAGTCCATATTACGTTATAACAAATTAAAACATATTAAAGAATTCTCTAATAAGAACCTAAATAAGCTTTAAGGAATAACAAAGAACGGAATTCCAAATGCTAAAATAGAAAAATTACCTATTGTGTTCAGTTTTATTAGGTACCTATGTTACGAATTTTGTACAAAGTTGACAAAAACTAAAGGCACGTATCAATGCACAAACGCATGCGTAGCAATTACGTGTCTATCAAGTACTTAATCAATGTAATTAGCATAATACTGCTGTGCGGTATCGTATTTTTAATCGGTTTTTGGTTACGTGCTAGAGTTGTATATAGTATAGTTTCATTGCAATAGTAGGTAGCTATTAAAGGCATATGATTTACCTACACATTTACTAAGAATATATATACCTATTTGTATTAAATGTATTACAATTTACTGTAAACACATGTCCGTATGTATGTATTCAACGATTACTAACCTCCCGGCGTAATACCTAAAAACTTTTTATAATTCGTGTGGCTGGACACTTTGGCAAGATATGGCTTAGATAAATCTTGGAAGGTGACTCTAACTTCCCGCATTTTCTTCTTAAATATGCGGAGCCTTCGGCGTCGATTGTCCATGTAGAATTCTGTTTCGATACACAATGCTGCGTCTGCCAGGTCCGGCAGCGCGCGCCAGGAGGCGTCCAGGTCGTCCGGCGGCCAGGCGCGTTCCTCGAGCTCGTCCAGCTCGTCCACGGCCACATCGAAGCTGGGCGTCGAGTCGTCGTCCGGCGGCAAGAAGTACGGGTCCTCCATGTACTCCAAGCTCGTCGGCTCGACGCCTCCACTGCTAGCCATCACTATTCCCTATCTATTGCGTCCCTCGCTATAATTTAACATGTTTATAAAAACAAAACACGATCGAGTTGACACTTGGAACACGGAGCGTTTATTTACGGTAACTGCATGTCACTGTGCTCGCGCTGCGCTCGTTGCGAACGCAGCATATGCGACCCGTATTGCAACCGAGGCGAGATATTTTTCAATTCGCTTCCGCCACGTCGGGCCCGCTAGCACGCCCGCGTCCGTCTCGCGCCGCTGCCCGAGTGCTCGTATTCGCCACTTTCACCGCCGGCCGCATAAGTTCCAAACTTGGAAAATATTTTTTTATGATCTTGACCTCTGTTCACGCGTAACAAAATATTTTAACGTATTTTATGTTGACTTCAACATATGTTGCAAATATGTCACGTGGCAGCCGAGAGCGCGCTTAGTGGTTTCTGCTCGAATACAAACATGAACAAAACAACCCGACACGATTCGAGCTCACCTTGTGCGGCCAAAGTTTATTGACAGTGCCGCGAGCGAGCGGCGGACGAGCCCAGAGCGCTGGACCATCTTTTTGTTACGTCATTTTTGCTACTCAAATTTGGAATAAAAAACTGAATAGGTACCTATTACACGACTAGTTTATATGGTAGTGAGTCATAAAGCGCCGGGTTTTGTAACAGCTTCGCAGTGGGAGACTCTTAGACGTAACAGCGTATCTTCAATATACCATTAAGAATTTTTGGGTTCAATGGACTCTATTAAATTTAACACGTATGTAGACTGACAATATAATTGTTGAAATGGTTTTTGCTTTAATCTATAACCAGTAAGCAGGATCGTAAAAACCAATGAAACCTAAAGAATAGAAAAAGTTAAGCAATCTCGCTTTACCCAAATTCTTGCGACATCAGTACGACTTCTCTATTTTCTGTCTGTCTGTATTTCGGCATTCGCTTGCTGTGCATTTGTGCAACTGAATGTAATTGCACTTAGCTTAGCTCTTGTTGCTCAACATAATGATAATTACATGACAGAAGAGGTGAAGAGCATTAGGTAGTACTACCTATATTAAATAGAACAACAGAGTAAGTTACCTAATACAGGTATTGTACCTATATATTCTAATAAAATAATATCGCTACACTATCTGAAGGAAGCATTTGTATAAAGTTTGGCTGAAACATGTCATAAGTCAGTAACCTTTGAGTAAATCAATATTAATACTCCGATCTGAAAGGTCACATGACATCACCGTACGTGCGTTCGTGTTACATTTGTTTTGTAGGTAAGTACATAAGTAAACACAAAATAGGTAAACATATTGTCATGGTGCAAATGCAGTGCATCCGATGTGACTCTGTCTTTAGCCCTTTGATCGGCGTCTCCTAAATACGACAATGGAAACTTGTGTCATGGACACCGACAACGGCAGAACCCGCATATTATTTATGCGGGGTTTATCACGTTTTCCACATAAATAATGCTATAGTGTGGTGCCAGTAACACACCGGTTGCTTTCAATTCTTAGCGTTCAAAAGGTTAACACGTTCCAAGTCCAAGACAACAAGTGCTGACTGCTGATGCTTTACCCATCAAATTAGGTATCTGATCGAACTCCCATGCCAGAACTCGCATGCGTGACCAGTGGGTCCATGGGTCGTTTCCGATAAATTCCCATTGTTACTATAAGGAAAGTTACCATTACCGAACACATTGTACTCCTATGCCGGTGAGACAACAGTTGGTAAAAAGTTCGTGGTTTTATATAGGAGTTAGAACTTGAATTACTCTCGAGGCATAGGAATAACTGGAATAAGGTTATTTTGTTCACGTATGTGTGTCATTGTCATAGGAGTATGATTTTTTTGATCACAGGCGTTGTGTCACCGGCTTCGAATGTGTTAAGTCAGTTAAGTGTTAGTGCCCGGTCGTTTGAGTCGTTTTTACGAAGATTTGAATGACAGTGGTTGACTTGGCTAGATCCCTACAGCTCTTTCAAGAATGTAGTTCAAATCAAGTCGTTTTTAACAACGTATCCTTGATATACTGCGTTGGGCCAATCTTTGTAGGTACATTCTCTTTCTTTGTTTGGTAGAAGGTCGCGGGCAAAATCAATACCTATTATGTATTATTCTGCCCGATATGTGTAATAATAATAATCTAAGGGTTTCTATAATGTGGCCCATTAATGTTGTTTTATCTCAAATGCGTACTTGTTATGTACCTACATACATAAAATGAGTAGGTATGATTTCGTTTGAATAAAACTACTTCCTCTGTCCCTGATAAGAAAGTTCATCATACAAAACAAACAACATGAAAAAAAAATGAAGTCTTATTAACTATTTTATCAATAAGAAATAATACACCTCTAATAGGTGCAGATGCAGAGCATTGCTCAATTCATTTATATGTTAAATTAACACACTTATTAAACTCTTTTGCTTAATGTTTTATACTAAGTACAGGGTAGTGTATTGTTTTGTAAAAATTTATTGGCTTTATTGGTCATGATTATTTCTGGTAGAGATGAAAGTCTTTCAACAGCCATCCCCTAATATCAAATCACACTAATGTGGTAAAACATAGACAATTCAAAGAAAGTTCCATGACAATCAGTTTTGACAACCTTAGATATCCAAGGATAACTGAACAAGTCATGAGAAGAAAATTCAGTATAATTTGGTTGTGAGCTTCGTGGGATGGTCTTATTCTATTAAAAATTTGTACAAATTATCAAAAAGAATTGAAAAGGTGATAATCAAAGCAAAAAAGGCATAACCAATACAGTTTCCAAAATTCTCACTTTCAGTTTGACCCTCGTACAAAATGCTCATTATAACTTGGCTGAAGCTAGAGATGAATTAATTTGATCAGGTATGATGTATGATTGTGGTCTAACATTAGCCTATTCTAAATAAGGAATAGAAAAAAATACATTTTTCTACTTTTATGTAATCTACTTAATGAACAGGAATAATGCCAACAAAATAAAAGGCATACCAACAAAATAGTGTGCAGTCAGACAGAAAGCAGTTACTATTTCACATGAAGCAGTTACTATTTCGTGATCAGCAAGTATATGGTATAAATTACAATGTATGGTATGAAAGGTAGCAGATATTAAAGTTTTCAACTAATTGGGGGTGGTTAATCAACTTGCCATTTTTAGCTAGTCAGGTTTACATAGCTTAAGATTTTTTATGATCATTCTGGACACATTGATAATTTTATTATAAATAGTTTAGCTTCTCAGCCCTCCCAGGCAAACAAAGAAATTACCAATAATTCCTTTTGTTGGGTAAATTACAGTGAAATAAAAAAAAAGAGTTTAGTCCAACAGGCTATAAAAACAATCCAAAATTCGTGAGGTAAGTTCCTGAGAGGTGGTCGCCGGAATTGGTACTCATTTTGATAATTAATGCACTTTAATGCCTGCAAAATGCATTAACAAAGTATATCTCTACTGATGATTCATTTACCTATTATGTGCCTTAAGTGGCATAACCATACTAAAATTTAAGATGAAGAGAATGTAACATTTATTGTTTATAACTAGGTAGCATATATATTTATTACCAACCAATAAACCGAGATATACCAATCCATTTTGCTACGTAATTTAATTAGAATGAGTAGCTTGGGGTAACCAGTAACACTTATTTCATGTTGTCTTTGTATGAAAAGCATATATGAATGAACAAACACAACGGAAAAGTAAATATTTTATTAAATGGTTAGTGTAAAAGAAAAATACGCCGGTAACATTATTGGACACCTGAGACCTAAGAACAGAACACCCACATAAAGCATTTGATTGATACGTACCTGTCTGAACTCCGCTCATTCTGCTTGGAAAGTACTGCTAAATGTTCAGTCTTGATGTAGTAAAATTAGTCGCAATGGTGAGTTCAATATACGACAGCGAAGAATGTATGGAATTTAATGAAAATTTAAACAGGTGTCTGCGTTGAAAATTTTCACAATTCACATTAAGATTGACTACTAGCTGTCGTGCACTGTCGAACTTAACTCCAAAATCTCAACTTGTAATTGTAACCCAAGTCTTGCGTGTTCTGTCCACGTAAAATTCTCAGTGATAACGATAAAATTCACAAGATGGCGATGGTACCACATACAATACAAACCAACTTGACAGATCACGATCGTGACAGCCGAATTGACATTTTTTTATTAGTGGCAACCCTTCCTTAAGACTTATCACACTATCTGGCAAAGCTTCCAGCATCGATGAATTTGGCCAATAAACTAGCATCCAAAAAATTAAAATAAAGTCTATGACAGTGACATTAGCTACGACGCATCGAAAATCAGGAAAATCATGACGTGATCTTTCCTGTAGAGTTGAAGTTTGAAGTGCGAAATCTGTCGTATCATTCTTCCACGAATTTCCGAATCTGCTTGCTTTTTGAAAATTGTGTTGAAAAAAAGTGAAATTTGTGAGTCTCAATTCTGGTTTACACTAAACAATTGTGGTAGGCAGTTTATAATATATCGTTTCATTTATTGTTGATTTTTACAGCACAATGTCTGCAACTGCATTGTTTGGTAACACATCGGCTCTAGGCGGAAGCTCGGGTGGCAATAAGCATCTAGTAGAGTTTCGTGCTGGTAGAATGACGCTTAAAGGTCGGATGGTTCACCCCGACAAAAGGAAGGGCCTGCTGTACGTTTACCAGGGCGAAGACTCGCTGATGCATTTCTGCTGGAAGGATCGTACTACTGGTGAAGTAGAAGATGATCTCCTGATATTCCCTGATGATTGCGAATTTGCGAGAGTTAATGAATGCACTACTGGCCGAGTGTATGTTTTAAAGTTCAAGTCTTTCTCAAAGAAATATTTCTTCTGGATGCAGGTGAGTTATTACTACCATTAACATGTTTAAGTGATTTGCCACAAAGAACGTTTAGTAACTGTTTTCTCGAAACTGTCCATATAGACTTGAAATGATAGATTTTGTGATGATGCTTCATAAGTATTGAATGATAAGTAGAAAGTAATGAAATTTTGCTTTTAATTTCAGGAGCCTAAGACAGATAAAGATGACGATCTATGCCGCCGCATCAATGAGGCACTGAACAACCCACCAACATCAGGTGGACGCGGTGGTGGTGGTAGTGGCGCGCAAGATGGAGAACTGCAGAACTTGCTGAACAACATGTCACAGCAACAACTCATGCAACTTTTTGGTGGAGTTGGGCAAATTGGTGGATTGTCTTCCCTCCTAGGAACCATGGGGTAAGTTTATTTGCCTATATCAGATAATGATTACTACTGTTAATTACATTTTGTATGTGGAATTTAAAATCTTAATCTTGATTACAAATCTCACATACAAACATAATCTAAAGGAAAACTCATTCTGATTAGCCCACCTCCAGTCAGAAATTATAAAAACTTATCATATTTACTCGAACATGAGTATTTAAGGATATAGCTAGGTAGACCATCAAAGATTTGTGTATGAAACAGATCATGCTGCCATTGTGCAGAAAAAAACACCACCTCACATTTTTTTCAGAAATTGAAGCAAACTTAGGCCGATTACAGAAAATGATCTACCATTTTTATCTTTACTTTTATTCTTTTTGTGTGTACTGATAAACATTTTAAAAAGATAAGTATATAATTTCTACTTTTGTTACAGACACCTATTATTCAATTATATTAGGTGCAAATTTTCTTGTCCTTGTTTGTCCTTTGGTTTATTGGTGGAGACAACCTAATAATGTGTAGTAAAAAATATTGAATACATGAATTATGTATAAGCAGTATTGCCATTCGCACATGTTTGTGTTAATTATTCCTTCATTCAAGTGCATCTGTGTCTTATCAATGAAGATAGCTTTTGACCTGAAAGGTTAATTGTCATTAAGAATCCATTGAGTACATAGGTACTTCTGTTTCATGATAGTAGTTTGGAACCATAGGTAGTTCAATTACTTATTATCTTTGCACTCTGTAATGATTAATGGAATTTTTTTGTACTGTGAGTTTCACACAGAATCAACACACACGCTGCTCCACTATAAGCATGAAAAGGCTATATCTATGTGTTTGTTAAATGTTTATTTACACCAGAAGTTCTGGAAATCAGATAAAGTGTTCTACATAAAATTAATTTAGAAAAGCTTGTAACTGTGTTCATATTAAATATAATGTTCTATCCAAACATAAATCATTCAGTTTATTTAGGAGTATTGTTTAAGGATGTTATATAAGAATAAGGGACCCCAGATTAATACTTATGTTACTGATAAGTTAATTGTACTCTATCCACAGTAATGTCTGCAATCTTGCAACATTTGAGTTACAAAGAAGAAAGGCACTCTAAATTGTAGTTTGTTCAGACTTGTGTTATTTGATAGGGAATCTGCCATTTCGGAGAATGTTATTTTTATATGGTAATCATCACAGATTTAGATATTCAGTAGATGAAGTAAATAGCACCATATGTATGGGAACCATGCGTGCCGACTTTTTAGCTGTCACTGAGACGTCACGGTCGGCATTTAGTGATGGGAAAACCTAAATGATTCAAAGACATCAATGCAGCCGCCCCGCAACAATGCAGCCGTCTCTCTCGTACACATAGATTTTATATCTGTGGGCTCGCTCGCTCACTATTATTTTTATTGTAGAACGAACAACACTAGTCGCTAAATTTGACGGACGAATGAAAAATGGGCTGTACTACGAAGTCGAAGCGATACGCGAGAGTATCGCTAGTCTCATATTTATCATCTCTTTAACACACATGGTCGATCAAACGCTTAGAGCAAACGCAGCAATGCAATGTAAACGCCGGTTTGTAACGTAATTCTATAGTTACTTAGTTACATCCTTGGACGCATAAATAAAAATACTTAAAAAATGATTAAAAACGAATTCACGCACAATGTTATTTAAAAATTACTTACGTGTGACGGAAACATGTTTTTCTTTTTGTGCGCTGGAAATATTTGGGCTGATGCAGTTAATTATCATGCAATGAGGCATTTTGTATTTTTTTTTCTTTTCGCGGCTGTAACAGCTGACGTATTAAAAATGGCCATCTCTGGACTGTCATTAAAAATGGCCATCTCAGTGGCTGCCACTGAGTTCGGACACGCGAAGTAGATACATTTGCTTCTTCTAGTGTATATTCATTTCTGTGGTAATCATCATTCGTATTATTGTGTAAAACCACAAGACTAACATCAATTTATAAGACCATTTCTAAATGAATAAAAAACCGGTCCAGAGCATATTAGACCATGCTCAGTGTAGGGTTCCATAGTTATTCAAAACCGGCTGGGTCGATTATGTTCGAAATAGTTTTATTTTACAGTATTCTATAACTACTCATAATTTCTTGCATATTTGTTGGACCCACGGATCAAAAGTTAGAGGGTGGGGGGGGGGGACACGCAATTTTTTAATAATAATGATACCCCACACTATAGGACAACAGCACAACCAGCGCCATGGCTAAAACTTTAGCTAGCGGCATATGCTGAGTGGCATCCATTTTGGTGTTGTTTTTAGTTTAAGATGTATTTTAATTTAAGTTTACCTTTTTACACCAAATAAATGAATTCTATTCTATTCTATTCAAAATAAAAAGTCATCCCCCCCTTTACTTCTAGAGCTCCCCTAGAAGTCTGTGCTGCGGACAGACAGACGGACATGGCGAAACTATAAGGGTTTCCAGTTTACTACGGAACCCTAAAACGAACTGCCATTTACAAAATGTAAATCTCGGGAACCGTAAAAATAATGGAACGGTACAACAGGAACAACAGCGGCGGCGGCACGGCGGGCTCGCGCTCGTCCGGCAGCGGCGCCTCCTCGCGCGGCGGCAGCGCGGCGCGCCAGGAGCCGCCGCGCGCGCCCGCGCGCCCGCGCGACGCCGCGCCCGACACGCCGCCCAACACCGCCACGGCGCAGCCGCGCAGTGAGTACCTATACCTAGCCCGACTACACAACCACAGTAGCGCTCGTCCGGCAGCGGCGCCTCCTCGCGCGGCGGCAGCGCGGCGCGCCAGGAGCCGCCGCGCGCGCCCGCGCGCCCGCGCGACGCCGCGCCCGACACGCCGCCCAACACCGCCACGGCGCAGCCGCGCAGTGAGTACCTATACCTAGCCCGACTACACAACCACAGTAGCGCTCGTCCGGCAGCGGCGCCTCCTCGCGCGGCGGCAGCGCGGCGCGCCAGGAGCCGCCGCGCGCGCCCGCGCGCCCGCGCGACGCCGCGCCCGACACGCCGCCCAACACCGCCACGGCGCAGCCGCGCAGTGAGTACCTATACCTAGCCCGACTACACAACCACAGTAGCGCTCGTCCGGCAGCGGCGCCTCCTCGCGCGGCGGTAGCGCGGCGCGCCAGGAGCCGCCGCGCGCGCCCGCGCGACGCCGCCACCACCGCCACGGCGCAGGCGCGCAGTTAGTACCTAACCCGACCACAAAGGGTAGTTCCATGCGATTATTCTGTCGCACCAATCGAGTCATTACCATTCCCAATAGGGCATGCAATCCCGGGATTCAAATGTAAGCAATCACGGGATTTTATAATGTCAAATCCCGTGGTTGCATACAAATTAATCTTGGGATGGCATGCCCTAATTCCCACATTATTGACGAACTGTCTTGTAGCAGACGCGTGTTTATTTTCTATTCTGTCATAATAAAGTGGTGATAGTAATTAACTATAAAGACGCATAAAAATCGCACAGAAGCACCCACACACAGTAGCGATCCTGGGTGCGTAGCCAAGGTGTCAATCGGTAACGTTCAATCGTGAACGAAAGGCAACTTTGTCGCACTACTAAGAGAAAGTGACAAAAAAAACTACGATACGCTACTGTACGTTACGGATTGGCAACTTGGCTACGCACTCTGTACATCTAGGGTTGCCATCTCTTAAATCTGGCAACCATAACACCTGAACACCCCGGATTTTAGAGCTCTAAGTGGTCATTTGAGCGCGGCTTGGCAGGACGTATATAATACGAATGGAGCGGGCGGTCCAAGACTACATTTTTAAACCGGGACTACAAAATAAATTAAGTTCAGCCCGTGCGTTCCCCAGACGCCCTGTATACTAGGACAAATCCAGGGAAACTCGGACGGATGGTGACCCTATGTACAACTGTATTGTAGCACCTCGATTATTTCATGTCATTCGAACTGAGCCACTTTGAAAGTTAAACGCGCTCGTTGCCTGCCTATTCCCGACCCCGACGTACCTACATACAGTAAAAAAATAAGGTACTTTACGTTCAATTTCTTATTCCTGTACATTTTAGTATGATTGTAAATTTTTTGATTGTTCCCTATCCCTTCTCAACCTACGAACGATAAAAACCCGGCTTCAATCTAACTACTAGCAATTCCATTTGTACCTAATTGTGTTAATATTATAGATACCTATTTTTAAACTATTACTACGCCACACACATTCAACCCATATATACATAAAAAAAAATGTGTGAGCAAAGAAAGGAAATAAAAACTGTGTGATTTAGTTTCGAAAGCATTGATTGTAATTATTTTATGTATACAGTTATAAGTCTAATAAATCATGGTTATTCCTCTGTTATTTAGATATTATTATTATTAACCTTGGAACTTGGAACACAATTTTGTCGAGTTTTTGTTTCCTACGTTTACTATTTTAAAACAATCAATAGTTTGTGATGTGGGTAAGGCCGTGAACCAACAGTTTATGTAAGAAATTCACTAGGTGAATCCTGTTAAAATCCGTAGTGATTTGATGTCGAGCGCCACGATATACGTACCTAAACACTAAATATTATATTATATTATTCTTGTATAATTTTAAAAACATTGAAACTTAAAAGTCCCATGATTGAATTGCATATTTGGCCGGGATTTCTCATTCCATCCAGGCATAGTCAGAGGGAATCATATTGGCTTTTTCTGATATTGCCATCCCAGAAGAGAGTTGGATATACTTTTCTGGTTTCTAATAAATGACAAACTGTTTTACCAGATTAGCTTAGCAGCCAGCTAAGTTTGATTTCCCGGCACCTGCAGTTCTATTTACCCGTATAATCGTGGCGGTCGAAGCGCTCCGCGGCCTTACCCTATTCCGGTTTCGCCTTGCAGGTGGCCAAATATTCTTGTCCGATTTGCAACGTTACTTTTCTGGTCTGGGCACGGCGCCCGCGGGCGAGGGGCCGGGCGCTGGGGCGCCGCGGGTGGACCTGGCGTCGGCGCTTGCGGAGCCCGACGTGCTAGCCGCGGCCGCAGCGCCCGCTAACGCGTCGCGCCTCGCGCCGCACCTGCCCCAGCAGGCGCAGGACGATGTAAGGACAACCCTGCTCTCCCCGCAGTTCGCTCAGGTGAACTCCTACGCACTAGACGAGTCGGTGGCGCCTCTTGCATGCGGTTCGGTTCTGTTTTTACTAATGGGCTTGGGGTAATTGTTTGTTTTCACTGTTCTGTTTTAAAGCGAGCTACTCCCTACATCATTATGTGGTAACCTGGTAACAGGCTAAGTAATTTTCCGACAAGAAATTAACATATCATCAATGTATATTATATGTATCGGACAGTTTTTCTTTCTTCGATTTTCCAATTAATTTTAAGCACTGTAGGTACCTTGAAATATTGCCTAAACCGTAATCCTAATTACCAGTTTGTTGAAATCTGATAAAATTTTAAGTTTTGGTGTAGGAAAAAAAAAAACATCAAAATCTTGCACTTTAACTTTTAACTGTACTAATCGCATTGAATGCGGTACCCACCACCTATCACGTTCAGGAATCTGAAATCAAACATTAAGCTTTCCTCCCTTGTGTATCGCAGATGTAAAAAAAAAACTGTAATGTGCCATAATGTCGCTTCCTGATCTTAGATATTTCTGATCAGATTTTTTTCCAAAATGTTCAATAACATGGGACATACATGTCAGCTTTATACTTTCTAACATTATCCTATGCTTCCTAACATTATTACATTGGAACAGGAGATACAGCTACTATCTACTGTTCTGTACTAAATAGGGGCCTGTTTCACCATCACCGTAAAAAAAAACTGTCAGATAAATGTTAGCTGTCCCTTTTTTTGTATATGCTTGGAGAGGAGTGATTTTTATCCGTGGATTGTGAAACAGACTGTAATAGTTATTTGTTATACAAGGGTGCAAAATTGTATTTTACCCGCGAGTATGAAATTGAAACACGAGCAAGCGAAAGGATTCTATAGTTGAACCACGAGCGAAGCGAGTGGTTCTAAAATAGAATCCTGAGCAGCGAGTGTTTTAACATACGAGAAGTAAAATACATTTGCACCCGTGTGTAACACAAAACTTTTCCCCTCACTATAGCGAGGAAACTCAAAAAATGTAATTATTTGTTCACATTACAATCATCATCGGGTTAGTGATAATAATTTTCCAAATGCATCATGTATTTAATGCAAGATTTTTTCGCAGTAAACTTAGCACGAAAAAGTAAACGCAGCACGATTTTAACACATTCCTGTAGTTGCACACCAACGCCAATGCATTATTAAATCATTCTCATTCATTATTTTTACAAAATTATAACAGAACACCCTGAAAGTTGTTTAGTTTACTATTTTTATGCGTGTTCGAGTCGGTAAATAAAGATTATAACCTATAATATTCTTTGACAATGTTGACGTTGACATTTTCTGCGTTTTGTGATTGCATCTAGTCATCTTATCATCATTCACTAAAACAATTGTTACTTATGGAATTTTAGGATTTATATGTTAAAATCATCATATTATATAAAGGTTTGTATTTTACACTAAATTCTCAAACAAATTATTTAATTATCATTAATATGGAACAATTTCCATGAGCATTTTACGTTTTGTTATTCCAAAACCATGGTCATTACTTTGCCACACAAGTGAATAATATGCGTTTTTACACGTTCGTATTAAAGGATAAACGAGCACTTTACGAGCTAGTGAG